>PVJO010022790.1:0-27448 GCA_004026905.1 Hystrix cristata | reverse complement strand
TACTAATAAGTGTCTGATTTATTTCACTTAATAGTATGTTCTCCAGGAACATCCATTTATATACAAATGACTCTAGTTTATCCTTTTTTATGGCGGTGTAGTACTCCATTGTGTAGAAAAACCACATCTTTTTTAGCCATTCATCAGTTGTTGGGCATTTAGGTTGTTTCCAAGACTTAGCTATTACAAATTGTGCTGCAATTGTTTCTCTGATATGAGAAACCATAAGTGTAAATAAGGACAAAGGTGTAGAATAGTTATTGTATTCAAAAGAGAGAACTAGATAGGGAAAGGAGGGATAAAGAAGAAGGTTAAAAGAAAAGTAAGATGAAAGGGGAAAAAACGGTAAAGTGCATGTTGATTATGATCATTATGTATGCAATGTACCAATACATGTTCTTGGTAAAAAATAATAAAAAAATTAAAAAAAAAAAAACGGAAAAGTGTAGTTACACTTGTTGCAAATAGGGAGGGGTGGGTGAATGGAAGGGAGGGGAGGGGAAGGGGGGAAGAGGGGGGAAAAACCAAGATGTATCATGTACAGGTACAAAATAACCATGTTGATTATGATCATTATGTATACAATGTACCAATACATGTTCTTGGTAAAAAAAATAATAAAAAATTTAATAAAACAACTGAACGGAGAATATATATTTTCATGACTAAATATAGGTTTTAGAAGATATGAGCAAATTCCGTTAAATATCTGTTCCTATAAATTGAAGGTCATAGGAAGAGGCTGAACAGTAGGGAAGTGTCTTCCTTTGAATCTGAGAGGTATGTCTCTGCTCTATGGAAGGAAAGGCCTGAGCTGTGTAAGAAGTCTATCCAAATTCACTGTCACTTTCACAGTGTATTGACACACTCCCTATGAAAATGCTATTTCCATCTGATAGTTCTACTTAATTTGTCCTAGAATGATTCACTCTTCTTTACCTTCACAACTCTTTCTTTATTTCTTTAATATTTTCTGGCTGTCTGGTCATGATAAATTTTCATTTAGTCCTATAGTCTGTTTGTTCTCTCCACTAATGGGTGATTAGCACTTTTTTTTGGAGTTCTCACACTTTGTACAGCTATTTTTATACTTCCTAAAATGTTTAAATATTTTATTAAGTAAACATTCAGTAGGGCACATTTTGTAAATATGTTTATACATTGTATTATGTTCAAAATTGGTGACTTTTATCATTATGCATTATAGACATTCCACACTGATTTCAAAAAGATCAAGTAGATAACCTCCAGAAAATCACACAATTTTTGTATGTAGTCACTGCCTATATACCAATTCTCAGTGTCAATGTTTTAAAAGTAATGTGTAGTTTGGGAAGGATTATTGGATATTTACAATTAATATTGGAGTAGTCATATAGATTTGTTACCTGGGTGAAAGTTGGGGAAATATATCTAAGCATTTTATGGTGTTAATATCTCAAATATTGCAAGGACTGGTTCATGGCTGAATGGCTAAAGCAGAGTAGAAGGAGCTAGTACTACAAAAATATAGGTAAGATCTTAGGGGACTTTGAATGTTAAATTAGAGAATTTGTACTTTCTCCTGTATTATAGGCAATGATAAATTCTTGAAAAATAGCTAATTTTTTTTTTTTACTGAGTACTTAGTCGCCCTGAGTAAGTTATATACGTTAAGTGCTTTACACACACTTTCTCATATACTCTTCATAACTATTCTCTAAGCACTGTAATTACCCTCATTTTAGAGATGAGGAAGCAGATTCTTGGAGGTTAAGCATTCTAGCTCAAGGGAAACAGCTACTCAGTGGTGGAGCACAAATTCAGCATTGGGCCTAACTTCAAAGCCCATTCTCGGAGCCAGAGGAAAGTGGGAGTCCACATGTCTTTTCCAAAGGTCATTCTGGTAGAAGTATGGGAATGGATTGCAGGGAGAAAAGTATAAAGACAGGGGTACCAGAAGGATGCTGTTGCAGTAGCCAAGACCCTAAGGTGCTGTCAGTTAACCATGGGAATTATGCAGACAGGTTATTTAGAACACTCTTCTGGCAGCCCCTGTGAAAGACGGATTGGAGGAGGCAAGGCTAAAGGCAGAAAAATAAGGTAGTGTTATGTCCAGAGGTTGGCTGTGAGCTGCTGCCCCTCTAGAAAATACACTTCTCAGAGATCGTAAACCCAACTACAGTAAAGAATTAAAGAAAACGAGTTTAAAATAAGAGAAGACGATTTATTTAAAAGTGGTGAAAAAGGGGGAAAGGGAGATGATAGATAGCTACTGGAGGAGTTGGGAGCATTCAAAAGTAAAATACTCGTGGGCCCTTCGTTGTAGCCCCTTTTTATTGAGTTTTTTTTCCCCCTTGGGTTGGCCTTTGGGATCTGGCTCTTGGGCTTGTCGGTCACCTCTGCCTCGGTTTCCCTCAGCCCTGTGACCTTTGTCTTTTGGCAGAGGGCAAGTTTATGGGTGGGTGCCTTAGGGCCAGGTTATGTAGATTAATCGCCCTACTTGGGACCTGGAATAACTCCCTTGCCTTTGTCCCTTTAACTGTTGGAATTCACCTGCCTCTAACTATTGGAATATAGCTGTCTGGCTTTTAGAGTCTGGCTTTGGAGGTCAAAATTGTCTATTAATTTTTAATAATGTCTAAAGAGGCCTTTACCCTATCTTTTCCCTACCTATGGGGACCCAGTCCCTACGGTAGGGAGGTTGTCAAGACTGTCATTCTCAACCGCCCAGATGCCTATCCTCTCCCCATCCCACACTTACCTTGACGTCACTCTAGGCTCTAGGAAGTAGGATTTTGCCCACTTTTCTAGGTTGTGGACCTCCTGGTCAGAGCTCCTACAGCGGCGCCAGTGGTGGCAGAGGTCGCTGGCGGGGGTGGGGCGCATGCGCGCGGTTGCTAGGCAACAGCGGTTGGGCTCAGCAGAGATAAAGGCGCCAGGGTTGTGTGTGTAGGCAGCGGCGCCAGAGGAGGAGGTGCACGAGGATGCAGCTGCGACCGCGGCCCCGAGAGGGAGCCGCCGCTGTTCTGTGGCAGCGGGGGCTGAGGGACGGGAATCAGACCTGGGGGTCGCTTCACTGAGGAGACTGGGGGCGGCGGTCCCGCCAGAGGCTCGGGCCTGCTACGAGGGGAAGGTCCCGGCCGCTGGGCGAGGGCCTGCCCCCCCATTCCCTCCCCTCATCCTTCCACGTCGATGGTGGTGAAGTTGGCAGCGCCAGGGAGCCAAGGCACCAGGCTTCTCCCTTACATCCAGCTCCTCTCTGCCCCCGGCTCTTGGACACCTGCGCAGGCACCTCCCTTGCCCGCCAAACCCCTCCGCGGCGACGGGCGGGGGAGGGGCTCCTTCCCTGCTGGGGCTGCGTCGAACAGAGCTGGGCGACGACCGTGACCATAGGAGAGTAGGGGGTGAGTAGTGGCACCGTACTCGTCCGGTGCTGGAGCGCCTTTCGGGCCTCTGGGGCCCCGGGAGGCGAGCGAAATACTGCTTTCTCCTCCAGAAGCTTCTGACGCGGCTCCTACATTTGCTCGCGGCTAATTCGAGGTAGTTTTGTTTCTCAAAGCCACTACTCTCTGTCCTCAACTCCCGTGGCCGGGAATGTAGAGTCGGTGCTAAAGGCCTGGTCTTGCTTTTTAGTGCCACAGATGTGGACAACTCTAGGTACAATCGCGCAGCTGGGTCCCTTATTCCAGGACAGTCTCTCCCAGTGTCATCCTCCCTTGCTTTCCTTTCTCTCTGATTCTCGTTCGGCCTCTGGCTATTGCTCTCCGGAGGCTCAGTCTGACCTCATGCTTCTCAAGAGCCCATTCTCCGGGCTGCTGTTGCTCCTTGCTCAAGGCTTGAACAGATAGCCACAGTGGCCCCTTACTTTTCATTGTTCTTTTTAACTCATGTGTCAAGAGCTTCTGACTCCTAGTATGTACTAGTAGGAAGACAGTAATTATATCAAATGATGATGATGATGATAATCATAATCATAGTAATAATAATAAACCAAACTAGCAGCACACACTCTGTTTGACTTTTCAAAGTGCTTTCAAACTTGAGATAAAGGCAGAGTGGATCATTGGTAACAGGTTTTACGAAGTAACTACTCTTCGTTCAAGATGACATACTTCTTTTTCATCCAGAATGATTGCATACTACTTCATTGTTTTCATTGCAAAACATGTTAATAAAACCTAAAATGTTCTTAATAAAAGTGAGGCTGGCTTGTGATCTGTTTATTGAGGTAAACTGCACTTGGAAATAATCCACTTTCCGAAAACATTGGCATGAGGAACCAGCTATTTTGGACAAGATAAAGTTTAGGTAAGGATCTAAAGTTGTGAGCTACATTTTGAAAATTAAAAATGTTATCTTTCAGGGCTGGGGATTTAGCTCAGTGGTTAGAGTGCTTGCCTTGCAAGCATAAGGCCCTGAGTTTGATCCCCAGCACCAAAACAAACAAACAAAAATGCTATCTTTGAGGAGTGAGAGTCTTTCTTTAAAAGCAGATGGTTGAACAAAAGTACAGTTCAGAGTGAACTGAATTTCAATTAAGTTGTAATTTTGATTGTAAAGTACTTCTGTGAGCAGATAATAGAAGATGGTTTCTTTCTTTTATTTGGCTTGCTTCCATCCCTAGTGGTTTTTAAGCCATTTCTGTTTTCTTTTATCCAAAAAGAAGTGATAGAAAAGAAGTGCTATAATGGAAAAACTAAATTTAGTTTTTGTAAATCCTTTTTAGCTAAAGATTTTTTAAAGAATGTAGGTGCCATTTGTGATTAAGGTTAGTGAATATACTGGAACTGCCAGTTCCCTAGTAGTTTTGAATATCATGTGTTACCTTGACAGATTTCTTGTTCAGGTTCTCTTGGGTATGGTTTAAAGTGCAATATAACTCTGTTGCCACTGGAAAATAATCTTGGACTTGGGTGTGTATTGTGTGTTTGATGCACAGGGAAGTTGACATGCTTCTAGTTGCTAGATTCTAAACTTAAAGATGTTTTTGTTTTGCTAAAGCACTTGATGAATTCAAGTCTGAGTTATTTGAAATACTAATTACCGTATGTGCCCTTGCTCTTTACTGTCACATATTTCAGAACCTGGAAGTGATTTAGATCCAATAGCGTTCTATTGTAATGAGTATGGCTAGGTAAGCACCATGTACAAAAGAGCATTTACCAAGGTGTCATAAAGATAATATTGATAGTTCACTTTGCATGTACGGTGAAGACACTTCTCCAGTGAACTCTGGAATGAAGATTTTTGTTTGTTTTGTTTTTACAGTGATTTTCAACAAGCTTTTATTTGCAAGCTAGTACTGTGTGCCCACTACCATCCTGGGTTTTGTGGAAAATAGAACAAAAACAGGTTCCAGGAATTAAATTGCTTACTCTTGTATGGCGAAAATACATATATAAGACTTCTTGTTTAATAACTGAAACTTATAATAAAGACTAAGAGAATTAGCAGTAAAGAGAGATTGCCAGAGACTGAGGTTTGTCTGAGAAAGTTTTATAGAAAAAGTCTGACTTGACTTTGGCTGTATAGGCATTGTTGGAAGGGGAGGAAGTTCAGTATAGCATGAGCTATGCCACTTAATTTTCTAATTTTTGCACGTACTATTCTCTTGGTTAAACCCAAAGGAGGAGGGAACTGTCAATGGCAATATATTTCATTTAGTGAGTGTAGTTTTCTATATTACATACTAGATTATAAATTAAATATAAATAAATGTATAAATGTCCATGCTGCAGAAGTCAGACTTAAAATAATCATTCTATCTCCTGGGAGAATGTTTTCCAAACATTTGTAGATAGTTAAGTTTGTATATTGTTTTATCCTGTATGTTTTTTCTGTCTACTAAGGAACTGTTTTAATCTATGTGTTTCATATAAAACTTGTCTGATAAGTACAATCTTAGATTATTAATATGCTCCAAACACTATTTCCTGATAAATTATACAAGTAACATGAATTTTGGTTTATTAAATATATGATAACTTTGTTTTTAGACTACCTTAATACTACTATTTCTATCTCTTAAAATAAAAAGAAGAGATATGTCAGTCTTGCAAATAGATCCTGTTAAAGCTCTAAAAATGTTATTAATAATGCAACTAACACCAATGTTCAAACTACAAATACAAACCTCTGCAAAACTCATTTTAGTTTATTTCTTACAACTTTTTGTTGTGTTGAATTGAGTACATGACTAATGGTCCGCTGTTTGTTTGTTTGTTTGTTTTTACAGACAGGATCTCCCTATGTAGTTCAGGCTGGCCTTGAACTCACTATGTAGCCCAGACTGGCCTCAAACTCAGGGCAATTCTCCTGCCTCATCCTCTGGAGTACTGAGATTATAGGCGTGTCCCACCATACCCAGCTCTGCTGGGCTTTGATCAATCATTATAAATTGATGTTTGCATATAGAAAATCATGACAAAACATACTGCGATTACAGATGGTCTCTGACTTACTATGGGTTCTCTTGTGATTTTGCAACTTTAAAATGGTGCAAAAGCAATATGCATTTGGTAGAAACTGTACTTTTAATTTTGATATTTTCCAAGGCTAGTAATATGTTCAATATTTTCTATCAATACTGTTCAGCTGCAGTGAGCCATGGCTCCCTGTCAGCCATGTGAGCATAAGGGAAAACAACCAATAATTTCTAATGAACTGTGTTGTTAATGATGTTTGGTAGTTTAGGTGTATTAAATGTTTTTGAGTTATGATATTTTCAATTTATGATAAGTTTATTGGAACGTAACACCATCATAATTCAAAGAGCACCTGTATTACGTCAAAAGAGAGGTTCAAATACTTCCCCAAATTACCTATTGCATTGTTTCAAAAATATTTTAATATATGTGCTAATTTGTTCATTTATACTATTAGTTTACCTAGTTCATCGAAAAGAAAGTTTCGTGTTATTATCTGTTTATTCTTTGTAAGAATCTTTTTGTTCTATGTCTTGTACTTGGAATAACTACTTTGAAAATAACGATACACAGTGTATTAACTATTGTTGTTCCCTTATTTTGTTATAAAATTTTGTTTTATCTTTTCATAAAATAAAAATATATAAAGTACTTAAAGGTGCTTTTAAGTAGTTTCAACATTCTCTCTACTATTTTGTTTATTAATTTGTTTAGCAAACTCTTTTGGCTTTTGGTGCTGAGGATCGAACTCCGGGCCTTGCGCTTGGCTACATGAGTGCTCTAGAACTGAGTTAAATCCCCAACCCCTGTTTGCAAACTCTTTTTTTTGAAACATAGTAGGGTGTCTCTATGCAGTTCAGGCTGGCCTGGAACTCACTATTCGGCTTAGGCTGCCCTCGAACTCACAGTGATCGCCCTGCCTCATCCTCCCGAGCACTGAAATTATAGGCATGCGCCACCATGCCCAGCTCCTGTTTAGCAAACTCTTAATGCAGAAACATTACTAAAGTTACTCTCAGACCCTTTCCGAATTATCACAAATTCTGTAACAGTGGGGGTCCAAAATACAGTACAACAAAATTTCACCAATTCATGCTCCATTAATCAAGGATTTTTTTTAGCCCACATAGATAGCAGTCATGCTAAAAATGTTTTTTGCAGAGTGTCAACCCCATGCTGGTAAAGGATTCTACTGTATAGGAAAAGCAACCAGAGTCCTAGCAGAGTTTAGGAAGTGTTGGAGTTTCTTTACTAGATATCAGAGCATTGATACTGAATTCATTTAGGTGCAGAGAGATGAAGTTAAGAAGATCTAGGTTTTATGTATTTAAAAACATCTTCTAAGTACTCTGTTACTAATTAGGACTATTAAATGTACTGAACTGTGAAAGGAATTACAAGTTAATACACATTGAATATACTTATCTGAAATACTTGGGAAGAGAAGTGTTTCAGATTTTGGAGTTCTTCGGGTTTTGGAATATTTGCATAGATCTACCAGTTGATTATCCCTAATCCAAAAACTCCAAAATGCTCAGAAAACTGAAACTATTTGAGTACCGACATACTGATCAAAAATCTTTGGATTTTCAAATTAGGGATGATCAATCTGTAACATAAGCAAAATCGAGGCAATAGATAGGTAAACTGCTTTCAGATGTTTAAAAAACTATAGTGGGAATATTATTTGGATGCAAATTCAGTGAACTTACAAATTCTTCTTACTGCTTCATCAGAGTTAGAAGCTAAAATGTACCTTACAATGTACACCTAATAGTCTTAATAAGTTGATGATCGTGTCACAACCTTCGAAGTAATAAAATTTCAGAATCTTCTTTCCCAGTTCGAATGAATAAACATATAATGAATGCATATATAATGGTGCTGTTTTGTTCTCTTTGTGTTTTGATACAATAAGCTCTAACACACTGCATTTCTGAAGTTCTGAGACGAAATTCTGACAAGACACTGGAATTTCCACTCTGATTAACTACAGCCTATACCTAATAATAGGGTTGCTAGAGGCTTGTTATTTACTACTGATGCTCTCTCAAGAAGAGAAAAACCAGTTCTTTGTTTCATGCTTTCTACAGTAATGATAAATGTCTCTACCATGTAAATCCAATGATTTACATGGTAGAGACATTTATCATTACTAGAGACATTTGCTCTTTACTTACAGATCTTGAATCTAAGGTGTAACAGCAAAGGAAGCAATAGCACCATTTATTGGATTAATTGGAATAAAAATTTAGCTCTTTGAAATTTTTTAAATAATTAAAATTCCCTCCAACTCCCATCCTCTTTGGCCATTCCAGGGACACATGTGATAAAGTTTTGCTATGTGTATATTTATGGATGAGAGGAAGAGAGACAGTACTTTTCTTATAGCTAAACATTGAATCCGGAGTAGGAATTAGTGAAATCTGTTTAATTCTTAATAGTCTGGATTAACAGAGAGAAGTAAAAACTCAGATTACATTTATAATCATTAGACTTCTGGAGATAATTTTGTATTTACATTTAGATATGAATATTTCTAATCTAGGTAATTCCAGAAATTGGACTAACTAAAGGCCATGGGATATAAAATCTTGCCAATGAATTTTCTGATAAATTAAGGATTGGTACAAGTATATAATGAAGGTATAGCAGGGTTACTTTGAAAAAGATGTCCAGATCTTTAAGTTGTGAAAATTTGTTGATCACTGATGCAATTGTGTGTGTTTTGCTTGATTAAAGATTTTTGGTAAGCTGGGTGTAGTGGCACGTACCTGTGGTGCCAGCTACTCTGGAGAGACCAGCCTGGGCAAAACCTTGCCTTAAAAAAAGATTTTAGCAGCAATAATAAAGAAATACTTAAAATTGGTTTAAAACAACAAAGATACTAATTTATAATTAAGGCTGACAGAGGTGCTCATGGAAGCCAAGGGGAGAAAATACACCTTAGGCACATGAGGGGCCTGAACTAGGATGAAAAAAGAGACAATAGATAAAGAAACTTTATTCCCTTTTTCTCTTCTGTATACTCATTCCTGGATTCACATTGGGTGTTGCATTTATCTTTATTTCTTTCAGGATATCTACTTCATTTTCCTCACTCCCTCAGTATATAGCCAAGCATGGTTTACCCAAGAGTTCCCAAGTTTGCATATTCTAAATGTAGGCAATCAGGAGATACTCATTAGCATTTCTGAATTTCAACTCCCAATTTTGAATGACCCAGTTTCGACCATATGGCCAGCCAGGACCTGATTTTTTATAACTGGAGGGGCAAGATCATATTGTATATATATGACTATTAGGCCTCAACCCTAAGTGGGGATACTTACAGTTCCCATAGAAGGGTGTGGGCTGAACAGAATCTCAAATAGTGTCTACTGTGGGGTATCATTTGTGGTGCATAGAAAACATTATTTAAAAACACATGTATAAAATGCCTAAAAAAAGAAGAAATAGATTACCTTTGTCATATGCTTGTCCATCCCTGTTTCAGGCACCAGGGATACAGCGCTGAACAAAACCAAGTTCCTATAACTGGAGTTTACATTCTGGAAGATGATACAGTCCACAGATAGATAATATATAATGTTAGTGGTAAGGATTGGTAGACTAATAAATCAAGATAAGGGGACAAGGAGCAATATGCAATGTTATTTTAGATACAGTGATCAGGAAAGAAATCCCTCATGAGGTGAGACTGAACCGATATCTGAATGAACAAAGGGAGCAGGACATGTAACTATCTGGTGGAAGAAAACTCCAGGCAGAGATGTGCAAAGGCTCTGAGGCAGAAACCTGATGAACAGCAAGAATGTATCCAGACTGTAGCATAAGGGAGACAGTGGTAGAAAATAAGATAAAATGTGTATTTGGAGGCCAAGTCATGTAGTCCTTTATATGACAAAATGAGAGTTTTAGATTTTATTCCATGTGATGAGAAAGCTGTGGGAGGTTGAAAGAAGAATGATTTAATTCGATTTAAATTTAAAGGGAATATTCTGGTTGCTTATGAAGAGGGCAAGGGAAGAAGGGAGATAAATTAGGAGGACGTTACAATAATCCAGGTGAGAGAAAATGTTTGGACCAGGGTGATAGTACTGGAGAAAGTGAAAAGTAATGAGATCCTGAATAAACACACACTTATATACCAATACAAAAACTATGTCTTCTGTTTTTGAAATAAAAAATTGTGGGAAATTGTAGTAAATATATAGAGAAATCCTGTTCATACTTCGCCTAGCCTCCTGCAAATGTTATGTTGCATAGAAACAGTATAATATGGTATAAAAAACCAGGATACTGACATTGATCTTCGCATTTCTCCCTTTTATAAGCACCTGTGTGTGTAGCTCTATGCATTTTTCATATGTGTAACTTCGTCTAATCAACACATCAAGATACTTTGTGTGCCATCACCAAAAGGCTCTTATTCTCATTCTTCATAAAGCCACACTCACACTCACCTCCTTTACCCAATTCCCAAACCTCTGACCTCTAGTCTGCTGTCTATTTCTGTAATTTTGTTATCTTGTGAATATTCTCTAATGTTCCTCTTTCTCTCTAGTAGTTTTCTTTGCTATGTAGTCTACTTTATATGATGTTATTATATTCTGGTGCTTTTCAAGTTTTCTATTTCAATGACATAGCTTATTCCATCCCTTTATTTTCATTGTACCTGTGTAGATTGATCTGAAGTAAATTTCTTGTAGACAGAATATAACCAGGGCATATTTATTTTTTTGAAAACCTACTTTGCCAGTCTCTGTCTTTTAATTAGTGCATTTATACTACTTGTACATTACCATAATTAAAGTAATTACTGATATGTTAGGGCTATCTTCCACTTTTTTTTTTTTTTTTTGTGGTTTGTTTTTTGTGGTGCCGGGGATTGAACTCAGGCCCTTGTGCTTGCAAGGCAAGCACTCTAATCATTGAGCTAAATCCCCAGCCCCTCTTCCACTTTTTTATTGTGGTAAAAATCACATGAGTTCCAGCCTCCTAACAAATTTTTAAGTGTACATACAACACAGTATTGTTTAGCTGTATGTAGATTGTTTTACAGATTTCTAGAACACATTCATTTTGTATTCTTAGAACTTTATACATATTGAACAGCAGGTCCTCCATGTTTCCCTTTCTCCCCAGGCCATAGCTGTCACCATTCTCCTTCCTTTCTATCTCAGTGAATTTGAATACTTCCTATAAGTGAACTCAGGGAGTGTTTATCCTTGTGTGATCCACTTATTTCACTTAGCATGAAGTCAAATCCTCGGGGTTCATCCATGCTACAGCACATGACAGGATTTCCTTCTTTATTAAAGCTGGATAATACTCTATTATGTCCATAGGCCATATTTTGTATATCTAGTCATCTATTGATGGACACCTAGGTTGTTTCTACCTCTTAGTGATTGTAAAAAATATTACAATGAATATAGGCATGCAAATATCTCTTCTAGATACTGTTTTCAGTACTTTTGGGTAAGTACCCAGAAGTGGGCTTGCTGGATCATATGGTAGTTCTGTTTTTAATTTTATGAGGAAATCTCTACTGTTTTCCATGCTGGCTGCCACATTTTACAGTCCTAGCAACAGCATAGAAGGGTTCCAAATTCTATTAACATTTGTTTTCTTTATAAAGTAGATGTCATTGTGTATATTTAGGTTATATAATATGATGTCATGTATATATTTACAAATGTATACATAGTTACTAAAGTAAAACACATTTACATATTCACCTTCTCAAATAGTTACCCATTTTCCCCTGTGGCGAGTACAACTATAACCTACACATTTAGCAAAAATCTTCACTACAATACACTATTATTAACTATAATACACTGTAAAATTTAATGTACAACACTTACTTTCTGTGTTTTGCTTTTTAAAATGATGGTTTTAAAAGGTGTGAAGTGACAACTATTGTGATTTTGATTTGAATTTCCCTGATGATTAGTAATGTTGAGATATTTTCATACACCTTTTAGCCACTTACATGTATTATTTGGAGAACTGTCTATTCAAGCCCTTTGCTTATATTAAAATGGAGTTAGTTTTTCTATTGAGTTGTATTACTTCCTTATATATTTTGTATTTTAATTCCTTATCAAATAGTTTTAAGTATTTTATCACATCTGTAGGTTAACTTTTAATTTTATTGACGGGTTTCTTTGTTGTGCAGATGGTTTATATTCAGCTCTAGGTGTTTAATTTTGCTTTTGTTTTCTTTGCTTTTGTTGTCATATATAAAGAAAAATCATTGACAAGGCCAACATCACAAAGCTTTCCCCTTATAGTTTCCCTCATATTTTGTTCCTAGGAGTTTTACAGTTTCAGGTCTTAGGTTTAAGTCCTTAATAGATTTTGAGTTGATTATTGCATTCACTGTAGAATAAGACCCGATTTCATTCTTTTACATGGATATATAGCATCACCAGCACAATCTCTTGGAGAGACTATCCTTTCTCTATTATGTGGTCTTGGCGTCCTTATCAAAGATATTTGATATTTGATTGCATTTGTATGTGTTTAATTCTGGGTTCATTGTTGTTTTTCCAAATCAGTCTATCATCTGTCATCTATCTATCTATTTATATCCTTACCCTGGTTCCATGTTGTTTTGATTAGTATGGTTTGCAGTATGTTTTGAAATCAGGGGATGTGAGGTCTCCAGGTTTGATGTTCTTTTTTGATATTGTTTTGGATATTGAGTGTTTATTGTGGATCTATATGAATTTTAGAATTTTTTTGAGTGCTGTGGATCTAACTCAGGGTCTTGCGCTTGCTAGGCAAGCACTCTACCACTTGAGCTAAAACCCCAACCCCTAGATTTTTGTTTTTATTTCTGTAAAAAATGATGTTGGAATTTTGAAGGGGATTTCATTGAATCTGTAGATTGCTTTGCGTATTACAGGTATTTTAACATGATTATATCTTACAGTCCATCAATACAGTATCTTTCAATTTATTTTTTCTTTCTTTCATTAGTGTTTTTCATTTTTCAGTGTCTTTCTCCACTTTGATTGTTTATTTCTAAGTATTTTATTCTTTTGATGCTGTTCAAAATACAGTGATAGTCATAGTTTTCCTTTCAAATTGTTCATTGTTAGCATATGGAAACATGACTTTTGTATATGTTTATTTTGTATTTTGAAACCTTACTGAATTTGTTTATTAGTTCAAACAAGATTTTCGTAATCTTTTTCTTTATATGAAATCACTTTATCTGTGAACTGAAATAATTTTACTGTTTCCTTTTATAATTTGCATGACCTTTACTTATTTTTCTTACCTAATTGTTCTAGATAGAATTTCTAATGCTATCAGTGAATTTCTCTGTTTTATCCCCTATTTTAAATGAAAAGATTCAGTTTTACACCAAGGAGTATGATTTTAGCTGTGGGCTTTTCACATATAGCCTTCATTTTGTTGAGGTAATTTTCTTCTATTTCTAGTTTGTTCAGATATTTTTGTCATGAAAGGGTGTCGAATTTTTCAGATGATTTTTCTGTATGTATTAATATGATCATGTGATTTTATTCTTAATTTTCGTAATGTGATTAATCATATTTACTGATTTTCATTTGTTCAGATATCCCAGGGATAAATTCCCATTTGGTTGTGGTGTGTAATTCTTTTAATGTGCTGATGAATTTTGTTTACTAGTATGTTGTTGAGGATTTTTACATCTGTATTCATTGGGGATACTGGCCTGTTGTTTTCTTTTCTTGTGATGTATTTGACTGTTACTAGAGTAATGCTCACCTGATGAAGTGAGTTTGGAAATGTGCTTGCCCTTCCCTTCTGAAAGAGCTTCAGAAGGCTTTGTACTAATTCTTTAAATGTTTGTAGGGTTCATCAGTGAAGCCCTCTGGTCATGTGCTTCTCCTTGTTGGGAGGATTTTAAGTACTAATTCAATCTCCAGTCCTGGGGGCCAATGTCTTTGACAGGTGCATTATGGAGGGCGTACAATGCCCACATTTATTTTTTAGGAGTATTTCTATTGATGAATTATTAATTTATGAGTTTTATTACATTAAACAATGTCTACTTAACAGGAAAATAAAATATCAATAAAAGAACTGTTAAATTTTTAATATGTAGTGAGTGTTTAGAATAAACACCAACATTTTCAACATCAACTATTTCCTTGTTTACAAAATCTAAAAAATAGCAGCAAAAATAAATTCCTATGTGAACTACAATGAAACTACAAACAAAAGTGCACCACAGAAATAATCTTTGCTTCAACTGTCACCCCCAAGACAGTCTGCACACATGACCACTGCAGGAACTATACACAATCTCCCTTATACTGATAGCACATGTGCTTAGCTTTCCTTTCCTGTGTGGCAGGTCGTACTGAAGTGGAAGGCCGAACCAACCCACGGGCTGGCCCGATCTCACCCCACTCGGTCGCGAGAGGGAGATGCCACACAGATAACAAAAGCCAAACTGAGTCCGATTGAATCCGATTTATTAATAGGCAGTGATCGAGAGGGCACTCCTGTGCAAAAGGCTCTTGACCCCTTTCTGCAGTTTGACCAGAGCTTTTATACAGTAGGAAAGGTGGTTACATTTTACAATTGGAATTCCTTTGAGCAATACAACAAGCAATTGTTTATACCAGGTGTTGGCTTTCCTTTAAACTTATCTCTACTTATCTCTGCTTGCCTCTCTCTGCCGGAGTTTGGGAGGATGTGAAGTTGTGGACTCAAAGCGGGTTTTTATGATGCTAGGCCCTAGGGGGAGGTAAAAGGAATTATGTAAATATAAGGCTGGGTGGGACTCCTTTGTGAGGGTTCTTTGATATGCAGAGGAGTGAAGGAGGCTAAGGGAAAGGGCCTTGGGGCAGGTGGGGAAGGGAGCATTGGAGGGTAAGGTGGAGATAGGAGAGTGTAACATTCTTGCAGATGTTTAGGTTACAATAAAGAAAAGGCACACAGATGGGGTTGTAAAGAAGGGCTGACCTAGAATTCCCTATGCTTGAGTTTGGAAGAAAAAATGAAATGGGCTTTGCTTCTGATTAACCCTTCCTGTTCCCAGCTTCTCTTATGGGCAAAATTAGGGCTGAATTAGGATGTCATTTCAGTACTTGTCACTGCTCTGGTCTTCCTCTTTTGTCAGGACCTTCTTACTATGTTATACACAGTACACTTAGCAGGAATATAAAATATTAATAAAATATCAAACATGTAATGAGTGTTTAGAATAGACATCAACATTTTCATACCAACTGTTTACTTGCTTACAAAATGTAAAAAATAAGAGCAGAATTAAATTCCTATGTGAAATACAATGAAAATACAAACAAAATCTACCACAGAAATAATCTGTGCTTCAACTGTCATACACAAAGCAGTCTTCACAAACGAAAACTGCATGCTCCATACACAAGTATCGCTTAACACTGATAGCATGTATGTTTTATTTTCCTGTCCTTTTTTTAGGGCACAGTTGACATCTTTTTTGTTTTTCCTATTGTCCTAGTAAGTCTTTGTGACATTGCACCTGGTATACACTTGTAAGTTCTCTACTCTGCTCCAGAATTTTTTTATGTAGTCCTTGGGCAGAAACATTTTGTTCGTCCTCTCTTGTAACTCATCTTTTATCAGTTCCAGTCCCAGTCCTCTTAACAAAATTTTTCCTTGATATTTTGCACTTCTTGTTTTCTCTGTAACCTGTGAAACTATTTATGCTAGACATGTTTAGGATCAAGTAAAATACAGTCATTGGCTGATGCTTTCTTTTTCAAGTGACATCATACTTGCTGCATAACTCATCAACATCTACTCTGCCTTTGGTTTTGTTGTAAAAAGTTACCATCTCTGACTTTGTTTGTGTTGCAGTATCTCTGTCAATCTTGCCATCATCTGCAGTTGACATCACTAATACCACTTTGTTTTTCTTTGCCATATATTAGGCCCATGTTTTGTCTCTTTGAAATCCAAAGATTGTACTATGGAATTCTCTATTTCTAACTTGGAACATTTCATTGGGAATTTCTGCTTTGTTCTTGTGTATAGTTTCTATGCTGGTCAACTGGTGCTCTTTTAGCAAATGTGACATCAATGGGTAACTGGTAAACCAATTGTCAAATGTCACATTCCGATTACTTTGGAAGAAAGAAGTAATAAATCTGTTTACAACATCATTCAGTTTATTATTGCATGAATAAAGAGATGGTGGCAGAGTTCCAGTATAAATTTCTAAATTGAAAATATAATAAGTCTTTGCATCTACCAGGGCATATATTTTTATACCGTATTTTGAACACTTATTTGATAAATACTGCCTAAAGTGACAGGGACCATGAAATGCTGCATGCTGTTCATCAATAGTCATATATTCTGATGGTGTGTAAATTGCTTGACAGTTTGACACAAAGCTCTCAAACAATGAGTGGATAGCAGCTAGATTATTAGTTTCTTTCTTTGTAGGTGGTTCAATCCCAGGCAATTTTGAAGGAAACCAAATATCCTCAGTGTCATTGCTATTCTACAAACCTCAAACCTACATCCATCACTTCTTCTAAATCTTTTATGTTCCTATGATTACCATGAGAAAGCCCTGCTAAGTACAGCAATTCTATGAGTGTTGTTTTTATTTTTATTTATTTAGTTTTTCTACAGGTTCTCACTATGTAAAGCAGGCCAGCCTTGAGCTCACTTTGTAGCCCAGGCTGGCTTCTACTCACACAATCCTCTTCCTTCTGCCCACTGAGTGTTGAGTATAAAGGCGCGCGCCACACAGTTCAGATAGTGAGGTGTCATAATAAACACATTTTTGGGTATGACTATTGGTGCATATAGAACGTTTTACCTGCATGTAATTATTTGTGTCTTACACAACATCTTGTAGCATGTTGTCTGTTAAAATTTCCAGCACTCAATCACAGTGTTGGCATTCCAACCAATAGTTTTTGGTCCTGCCAAGAACCTAATAACATTTTCTAATTTAGTTCCAATGTTGGATTGTTCAGGTATTCATGACCATTTGGTAGCATTTTGACTAGTCAGATATTTATTTACATGACTGTTTTCTTCTTCATCTGAATCGAGGTCTTCATTCTGTACTTTATCTGTATATCTTGCTAACTTCTTTGGGTAATATGATTGAAGTCATCACGGTAGTCAAGTAACCTGATGACTCACTTTCAAGCTCCTCCCAAAGTTGTAAATGTGTATTTTCATGCGCTATTGTACTGAATTGGGCAAATTCTATAAGAAAAGTCAAAAGAAAACATTTAGTAAAAAATTATAAATACACAAAAATGTAACAGTGCATAACATTGGTAAAATTCACCTGTTTATGCTTTGACACATGTGCGTACACCTTGCCATTTGTTGTACCAAGTGGGTGAACACAAAACTTGCTTCCTGTCTTCCCCCAGGGCAGCTGCTGAGAAGCACAGCAAACTAATGTTGTGCTAAAGTACATATTTTTATTGGAAAATGAAAATCTTCATTGGTAGAGACATTTTTTACTCACCCATGGTGCCCCTACTAATCATAAGTATGTTCAGACATTCTATTTCCTCATTATTCAGCCTTGGTGTTTTCAAGATTTCTAGGAATTTATCCATTTATTCTAGGTTATCCAGTTTGTTGGTATATAATTATTAATACTAGTTTCTTATAATTTTGTCATTTCTGTAGCATTGTTTATAATGTCTCCTTGTTTTATGATGTTCTGAGTATTCTTTTTTATTCTTAGTCTAGCTAGAGATTTTGTCAATTTTGGTTATTGTTTAGAAAACTAAATTTTTGTGATCTTTTCTACTGTTTTTCTCATCTCTATTTCATTTATTTCTGCTCTAATCTTTATTTCTTTCTTTCTACTAACTTTGGTCTTAGCTCTTTTTTAGAGTTCCTTGAGGTGTAAATTTAGGTTGCTAAGTGAGATCTTTTTAAATATAAATGATTATATCTATGAACTATCTTCTTAGTACTGCTTTTGCTGAATACCATAAGTTTTGGTATGTTGCATTTTGTTTTTGTTTTTCTTAAAATATTTTCAAATTTCCTCTTTGATTTCTTCTTTGATCTACTGCTTCTTCAAGAGTGTTATGTTGAAGTGGAAGGCCGGACCAGCCCACGGGCTGGCCCACTCTCATCCCACTTGGTCGCGAGAGGGAGATGTCACTCAGATACAAAGAGCCAAATTTGAGTCCGCTTTATTAGTAGCCGGCGATCGAGAGGGCACTCATGTGCAAAAAGAAGCTCTCGATGCCTTTCTGCAGTTTGACCAGACCTTTTGTACAGTGGGAAAAGGTAGTTACATTTTAAAATTGGAATTCCTTTGTGCAATACAACAAGCAATTGTTTACACCAGGTGTTGGCCTTCATTAAAACTTATCGCTGCTTGCGCCTCTCTGTCTGGGTTTGGGAGGCTGTGAAGCTACAGACTCAAAAGATTTTACGATGCTAGACACTAGGGGCAGGTGAAAGGAATTATGTAAATATAAGGCTTGGTGGGACTCCTTTGTGAGTTTTCTTTGGTATGCAGGGGAGTGGAGGAGGCAAAGGGTCCAGGGCCTTGGGGCAGTCAGGGAAGGGAATGTCGGAGGGTAAGGTGGAGATAGGAGAGTGTAACATTCCTCCTGCAATCTTGCAGATGTTTAGGTTACTTAAGTGGAAGTGATGTGTATACGTGCCTAAAAGGGGCCATAAAACCGAGTTTAGGCTTATAGTACAGATGCCCACTATTTCTGTTTAAACTCTTTCCGTCCCCACTTCTCTTAGTTCGAGCTCCAGCTAACTTAGAATGCCATTTCAATGTAATCCACATATTTTGAATTTTCCAATTTCCCTTCAGGAATTAATTTTTATTTATTAGTACATGTTCTCAGTACATACGATTATATTTATTGTGGGCAGTTGGTACATGTACATGATGCATCTTAATTCTTTGCTTTTTGTCTTTTCCTCCCCTTTCTCTCCTGTTTCCTTCAACTCTTGGTCCTCTTCCCATTTGCAAAAGCTCTATTTCCTCATTTTCCCCTTCAATTCTTTTTTTCAAATCCCATTCTCCACCCCTCTTTCCTTTCTCCCTTCAGCTCTTGATTTCTAATTTCATTCCATTATGGCTGGAAAAGTTACTGGTATAATTTCAATCTTCTTGAGTTTTCTTCTTAAGTTTGTTAAGACTTGTTTTATGGCTCAATGTAGTTGATCCTAGATACTGTTCTATCTATATTTGAGAAGAATGTATATGTTGCTGTTGAGCAGAGGGTTTTTGTACATGTATGTTAGGTCCAATTTATCTATGATATCATTCCAGTTCTTTGTTTCTGTGTTTATTTGAGGAGAATGTGTATTCTGCTGCTCAGTAGTGTGTTCTGTGTTCATCCTTTTGGTCCAATTAGTCTATAGTGCTGTCCTCTGTTTGCTTTTTGATCTTCTATCTGCTTAATCTATCCCTTTTGAAGAGAGTTTTGAAATTTTCTATGTTTATTATGTTACTGTGTATTTCTCCCTTCAGTTCTGTCCATTGTTGTTTCCTGTATTTGTTGACAGTACTCTACTGTTAGGTTCATATATATTTATAATTCTTACTTCTTATTTTTGAACTGACCCTTTTATCACTATATATACTTCTATTACAATTTTTGACTTGAAATCTAATTTATCTGACATAAGTATTGACAGCTGCCCAGTTTTGGTTACAATCAAATAATTATTGATAGAGTAGTACTTACTGTTGCTCTTTTATTGTTTTCATTTGTAACCTGTCTACCTTTTTTCTTTGCTTGCTGTTTTCCTTTGTGTTTCATTGACTTCTTTCTGTAGTGACATGTTTTGATTTGTTTCTCACTTCCTTTTGTGTAACTTCTTTACATTTTTTTGTGGTTACCATAGGACTTACATAAAGCACCTTGTAATTATAACAGTCTATTTGAGATCACATCAACTTAGTTTTATTTATTTATTTTTTTTTTTGTGGTGCCGGGGATCGAATTCAGGGCCTTGTGCTTGCAAGGCAAGCACTCTAATCAGTGAGCTAAATCCCCAGCCCTCAACTTAGTTTTAGATGCCTACAAAAACTACACATATAATTTGGCTCCCACTTTTTCATTGATATCACAAGTTACATATTTTATATTTCCAATAATACACGTTATAGGTATCATTCTTTATTTATACTTTTATTTATTGCTTTCTATGCCAGAATAAAATGATATATGTATACCTTTTCAGTATTCTAGTATTCTGTCTATATATTTACTTTACCACTGAACTTTATACTTTCACATGCTTTCAAATTGCTTTTAGTTGTCCTACTTTTTGACTTACAGACTGCCTTAACATTTTTTGTAAAGCAGGTCTACTAGTGACGAACTCCCTCTGCTTTTGCTTATATGAGAAAGTCTTTAGTTCTTTCTTCTCTGAGGACAATATTTTCTGAATATAGGTAGTATTCTTTATAAACATTTTTTTTTCTGTCAGCACTTTGAATTTATCATTTCATTTCCCAGCCCACAAGGTTTATCATGACAGCCCTATTGGACTCTCTTGTATGTGATGACACACTTTTCTTGTCCTCCTTTTGAAAATCTGTATTTGACATTTGACAAGTTGGTTATAATGTATGTCAATATTAAATTTGGTGGATTCATCCTAGTTAGGTCTTGTTGAGCTTCATAGATCTGAAGGTCTATTTCCTTCCCTATATTTGAGATGTTTAGTCCATTGTTTCTTCAAATCATCTTTCTTTTTTCTCTCTTCTCTTCTTGTGCTGCCATAATGTATATATTGGTCCACTTGATGGCTTCCAATAAGTTCCTTAGATTTTCTTCATTCTTTTTCATACTTATTGTTTCTCTGACTTATATTTTCAAATGATCTATCTCCAAGTTTTCTAGCGCCTTTTTCTGTTTGGTGAAGTCAGCTGTTGAAGCCTTGTAATGATGTCTCTTTTTCTTTTTTTTTCATTTTAAGTGTTTATTGTATTCTTTAGCTTGGGATTTTATGGTTTTTCAAAAACATTTTTATTGCTCTGTTGATATTCTTACATTATTCATGTACCATTTTTCTGAGCTTGTGCAGCTTCGTGATTGTTATTTTGAATTGTGTGTCAAAGAATTTGTATACTTTCTTTTTTTTGTGTGTCAGTTTTTGGAGATTTATAGTATTCCTTTGTTTGGGCAATGTTTCCTTATTCTTTCCTGTGTTTTGTACCTTTGAGTTTAAGAAAATGGCTACTTCTCCAAATCTGCTGACTGGCTTCATCAGGGAAAGACTTTTTAAAAAAATTTTATTTTAATGGTACATTTTATATGTACATAGTGATAACATTCATCATAGGGGATTTGTACCTGTACATGACATATCTTGTTGCTTCTTTTTTTCCCATTCCCCTCCCCTCACCCCCTCCTCCCTCCTTATTTACAAAAGCTTTGTCTCCTTTTTTTCCTTCCATTTCTTTTTTTTTTTTTTTAATTTTAAACCAAGAACATGTATTGGTACATTCTACATACATTGGTCACATTCATTACATTTATTCTGTACCTATACATGGTGCATCTTGGTATTCCTTCCATTTCTTATTTCTCTTGTCCCTCTGTTCCTTTCCCCCTCCCTTGTTCCCTTTCCCATTTGGACATTTTCTTCCCTTTCCCAATATAATACACTTTAGTCTTTATTTACACTTCAGTTTCTCACACCAGAGAAACTATGTGGTATTTAAACATGTGTGTCCGAAAGACTTTCACCAAGCAACCTGATTAGAGATTCTGGGAACCTTTCAGACCTTTGCTGTGGGAGTTTCACCAGACTTGTATATGTAAATTCTAGATTAGAAGGATTTGCTAGTTTCTTTTTTTCCCAGTTCATAATATCTTATTCCCTGATGTCTATTTGTGGCACTTCATGTTCTTTGGAGCTGGTGGAGGCTGCCCATTTCCCATTAGTCCTTAATATCTCTTCGAGCTTTGAAAGTGTGCTGGGTCTCATCAGTGCTTTGAATCTGTTGAAGCAAAAACAAATCCTGTGGGCAACCCTTTAAAGTAGGAATATTGGATGCTCATTGCATGCTTTCTCTACTCACCCCAAGGAGAGGCCTCTGAGGCATATTAAGCTCTCTACTAAACTTCCTGAGGAGCAGCAGCAAATCACCCAGACCTTTATTCCCAGAAGTCCCCAGGCATTCAGAGAATTGTGGGTCCTGTCACCCTTCTGGGACAGGTGAGACATAAACCGATTCCTTCATCAGCTCCTGGAAAAGATAGTCTTTTGAGCTCATGTTCCACCTCTTTCCGTCTCCAAGGAGAATCTAAGGATTGAGAGTTTTCGACTTCCTGTTCCATTCTGTGGTGAAAGGATGTGCTAGGTGAGTGAGTGCATTCTAGTCCAATCCTTTGCCTTTATTCTCATAGTTACCAATCTAGCATCCCTTTTCACTAGTACTTAGATTCAAGCAAGACATATCTCAGTTCCTCAACTCTCTTCCTCCCCCAGAAGTCTGCATTTTGGACATATATTTCAGTTTTTTTTTTTTTTTTTCCTTCCCTAGGGAGAAGCCAGGAATTGAGAGTTTTACCCTGATTGCATTGTGCTGAGCTTGGCAGAGACCATGGCAAGTAAGTAACACAAATTTCCTCCTGGCTTCAATGTGGCTGGTTTCATGCTTTCTGGGGATGTAGGAGCCTGTTAATTGGTTTTTGGATTTCTTCTGAGGGGAATTAGTCTATGCATTCATTGTTGGATTTGTGTCTCCATTTGGAGAAAGGAAGATATCAGACTTTCAGTTCTGACACCACCAGTTCCATTTTATTAATTGTTTTCTGTTTGTTCCCTCTGTTTCTTTTTGCTCTTTGAACACATTTTCCTTATCTTCCAGAATTCCAATGATACACACAAATGCTAGATGTTTTGTTATGGCTCCATAGATTCCTTAGGATCTTTTTATTATTTTTATTATTTTATGCTTTCTTTACTCTTTGTTAAGATTAAGTAAGTTCTACTGATCTGCCTTCAACTTCACCGATCCTGTTCTTTTTCTTATCTACTCTAGTACAGAATCCATCTAGTGATTTAATAAAATAGCTATTTTTTTCAGTTTTATAATTTGCATTTGATTATTTAAAAAAAAACTCATTTATTTGCTGACATTTTCTATTTTTTGCATTTGCTGCAGTAGAATTTTAGTTACTTGTTGAAGCATTTTTATGACAGCAGTGTTAAAGTCCTTTAAGTTGTCTTGATATTGTTGTTCAGTTAATCATCATTTATTATTCAATTTGTAATTTTTCTAGTTCTTGGTATGAGGAATGAGTTCGCCATTGCATTTTGGACATGTTCTTGCTATTTGAGAAATCTCCTGATCTTATTTAAGTCAGGCAGTCATCTGTTTTAGGCTTAGAATACAGGTCCTGGCCTACTTTTTTGAGTTTAAGGTTAATTATAGTTTAGTTTTCAAAGATGTTTCAGTATTACTCTGATTCATTTTGTTCTCCTGACACTGCTGCGGATGTTGCTCATTTCCTATTGGTTCCAACTGCTGGGGCATGCAGCACTATCCTGGGCTATCTGGTATCATTAGGCTACCTTATCCTACATGAGTTGAAGCAGAAGCCAGTGAGACTGAGTCTTTTTATGCCACTAAATGTAGTATGAGGAGATAGTGGTGTCCTAGGTATAGGATGGAGAATGGACGAATCCAGCACTTTGCTATTGCCACTGCAGATTGGCCAGCCAGCCTATAAACACCACAGGTATTGAGTCAGAGTTGGATTGGTCTGCTGAGGCTTTACTGCTGCCTCTGTGGGCTGTCAATGTAATGGCTGCGGATCAGGAGTTAGGATAGTGCTGCAAGATTTTGAAATTCCTTCTGTAGGCAGATCAGTACACCTGCTGGTATCCTGATTGTGGAGTAGAAGTTAGGTTTGCCGAAGTTTTGTGCCTGATGTCTACCTATGTGCAAAGCAGATTATTTTCAGGTGTTTCCATTCTAAAGTGAGCACTGAGGCTCCCCAGTAGGTCTGTTGGGGTTCTCTTTTCCAAGTATTTAGACCAAAGTAAACAGGTTTTATTTTGTTGTTTTCTTGTTGTTGATTATGCCTTTTGCTGGTTATGAATTGCAGACCTCCTCAGTGCCCATTTTGGGATATTTAGAGATACAAAGAAAACTCTGGAATGGTATATAATTGTTGTCCCTCAAAACATGAGGTCCCTAATCTTTTCATAAATCCAAGTCTCTTTTTCTTCTCTGTGCAATTATTTTCAGAGTATTTAAAGGGGAGAAACAGGAAAATGGGTTATAGCATCTTCTTCCAGAGATTTGAGATATATTTTAAAGGTCAAATTAACAATATTTGCCGCTGGTGCATTGCATTTGAGATATGAGATAAGGATAATCAAGGGTAGTTCCAAAACTTACAGACTGAGCAGCAAAGTAAGTGTTGGCACCATCAGCTGAAAAGGGAGGTCCTAGATGATCAGGTTTTGTGGAGCTCAGACTTACAATTAAGCATGGTGTTGTTGATATGTTACATTTTAGGTAATTTAAGTGATGGTGCCTAGTACATAATTAGATTTGCATATTTGTATTTAAGAATGGTGGTAAAATGTGGGAGTCATTACATTACCAATGTATTTACAGCCATAAGACTTAATAAAATTACTTAGGAAATGAGTATATCTGGAGAAGAAGTCCAAGGACCAGTCTTGGCACACTGCAATATTTAGGATCAGGAAAGTAAAGGATCTAGTAATGGAAAACAAAAAAAATGGCATCCTGGTTGTGGAATAGGAGTTAGGTTTGCCAAGGCTTTGTACCAGATGTCTGCCTCTCTGTACAAAGCAAGTTATTTTCAGTTATTTCCATCATGCAGCAAGAATTGAGGCTAGCAATACAGGAGGAAAAGAATTGTCATGAAACCCAAGTGAAGCAATTGTTTCCAGAACAAATGAGTGATCAATTGCACAGATGTTGCTGAGACATCCAGTAAAATGAGGACTGAGAACTAACTATAGTATTTGTTAATATAGAGATTATTGGTGACCTTAGTGTGAGATTTCTATGGAGACCTGAAATCAAAAGACTAATTGGAGTAGGTTCAAGAGAATGACAAGCAAGGTAATGGAGTAAGGGAGAGTAGATAAATCTTTAGAGGAATTTTTCTATGAAGTGAAACAAAGAAATGGATGGAAGCTGTAGTGTACCTTTAAAAAAAAACTGAAAGAGAGCAGAGAATGCTTATATGCTGGCAGGAATTGTCTAGTAGAGAGGAAAAATATTCATGATACAACAACAAGAAGAATGAGATTCAGTGTGCAAATGAAGGAGTTGATTTTAGGAACAGAAACAAGTATCAAGGGGCTGGGGATTTAGCTCAGTGGTTGGAGTTCCTGCCTCTCAAGCACAAAGCCCTAAGTTTGATCCCCAGTACTAAAACATAAAATAAAATAAAATAAAAAAGTAAAATGCAAGTATTGATTTTAACAGGACAGGAGGCATAATCTATCAGTATAAATAGGATCAGGAACTTTGTTCAGAAAAGATGAGGAAGTTCTTTTTTGATAGTTTTTACTTTGACACTGTTATCAGCTTAGAGTAAGAAAAAGCAAAAGATTTTAAGGATTTGAGGAAAGAGGAAATGTGAAATAGTAATCTCAAGAAGTGAGACAGTGAACCAACTAGGGAAATAGAATATTGTTGAACAGTGAAAACAAATCACACTTTAAGGGTTTTTGTTTTCATTCATAAAATTTTGAAGCCATCACAAATTTAGGGAAAGTCGTGTGTATATTTCAAATAGCTTTTTAAACAATACATTTCAGTTGTAAGTTGCTGACCTGATGTCCTATCACCCTTGAGTGTGGATATCCTACAAAGGCATTGCCTTATATAACCACAAAATATTCAGAAAAATACAAAAGTTAATAGTGATGTAATACTGCAGTGTAATGTTTAGATCCCATTCACATTCCACTAATTGTCTCAATAATGTTATTTATGGAAAAAAGAAATGTTCAGAATCATGCGTTATATTTAGCTGTTATATCTACTTAGTATTTTTCTGGCTAGAACAGTTTCGTACTCTTTCTATGACTTTTATTAACTTGATATTTTTGACATTATTTACATCTACATTTATTTCTATATCTATCTGTATATATTAAAAGACATTAATTCAACCTAAATCCAGTCTAATATCACAGAAATTATTGTAGATTTATCTGTAACAGTAAGAAAACTGGCTTCCATTATACTTAATATATTTGCTTGTTGGAAAACTTCTTGTAACCAACCTCCCATTTCCACCCACATCTTCTTCCCCATGGAGATGATACCTTATTTGGATTGATTACCCATTCTACGGACCTTTCCCACATGGATACCATCTTCACTGCTGTGGTCTGAATGTCTGTGACCTTCCCAAATTCATTTATTGCAACCGGATCATTAATGTGTAGGTGTTAAGAGGTGAAGCTTCTGAGAAGTAAACATGTAATGAAGGCAGAGCCTTCATGAATGGTGTAACTGGTCTTACAAAAGAGACACAGGAGAGTTTCTTTGAACTTTCCATCATGAAAGGTCACAGAGATAAAATGGCCTTTCAACCAGGAAGTGGCTATCACCAGACACTGAATCTGTTGGCTCCCTTATCTTGAACATCTCAACCTTCAGAATTATGAGAAATAAATTGCCACTGATTATAAAACACCCACCTTATGGTATTTTGTTATATAGCCCAAATGGACTAACCACCCACTTTTGCTTGACTCTCCATTCTAGGCTGTCCCCTCCACAAGGATACGGTCTAAACTTTTCATGGGCTGTGACACCCAATGCTGCGCTCTCCCCCAGTATGGACATGCACTTCTTTCTTCTTGAGCTTTAATATTCCATACGACATCAGCCCACAGCATGGATATCTCCCTTAATGTCTTAGTCACTTTACTGGTCAATGGGACACAATACCTGACAACCTAAATTTAAAGGGGAAGGGGCTTATTTTGGCTCATGATTTCAGAAATTTCAGTCAGTGGTTGGCGGGCTCAAACAGAAACAACATGGTTGAAGGACCTGG
>PVJO010022789.1:0-27384 GCA_004026905.1 Hystrix cristata | reverse complement strand
ATGCCAGCTTCCATCCCTCACCAGTAACATGACCACAGACAAGTGGCTCCACCTATCTGCCTCAGTTTCCTCACCTATATAATGGGAGAGTTCGCGCATTCATTCAACACACTTTTACCAATCACCTATTTTATATCAGGCTTTGTTCTGGACATGGGGAAGTGGTGAGCAGAAGACAGCAGTCCCTGCCATCCGGAAGCTCACAGAGAGGGGAGCACAAGGGACAGCTACCAAGAGTCAAGTGTATGGGCCGTCAGCCACTGAGGGCTCTGCAGGAGAAGGAAGCAGGGAATGGTGACCATGACAACAATAGTGTCACTGCACGTGGGTGAGACGAGGATTCAGTGAGCAGCTCCAGAGCCCAGCACTCCATGAGCACTTGGAGAATGTGCACCCACCGCCCTCATGGTAATTACCACTGCCTGCAGCACACTTCGGTTTACAGACAGCAGGACAGCATTTTCCAAATAATTTCTGTACAGGACAGGATTATGGGGAACTTTCCTTTTTCCTTAAGTCTTATTATTTTCCAAAGGAAAAGCTCAACAGCCTGGAATAAGAAAAGCAAGGCTGGGACTGGGCACAGTAGCACATACCTGTAGTGCCTGCTACATGGGAGGACGAGGCAAGAGGATCATTTACGCCCAAGAATTGGACGCCAGTCTGGGCAACATAATGAGACCTCATCTCAAATAAAACAAAGAAACAAAGGAAAAAAAAAAACACTGGGCTGGGGGTGTTGTGCTAGTGTTAGAGCTCTTGCCTAAAATGTACAGGCCTTAGGCCTGATCCCCAGCACTGCAAAAAATAAATATGTAATAAAAAATAGAACATAAGCACAGAGTTACCTGGAAAACTGTTAGGTTCCAGATACCTCTTTATTACTCTAAAGCCTGGGGCCAAAGCTGGTATTCATCCTGTTTTTGTGAACAAAGTTTTTTCAGAACACTGACCTGCCCATTTGTTTAATTATCAACGGTCTCTAAATTTAAGAAAAATTGCACAACAATTTTGTGGGTCCTGAGCACATCTCCTGTAACTAATGGGTAAGTCGACTCACAGCTGTTAAAAATAAAAAGGCACAGCCTGTTGTGGTGGCGCACACCTGTAATCCCAGCACCTGGGAGGATAAGGCAGGAGGATGGCTTTGAGTTGGAGGCCAGCCTGGGCTATGCAGTGAGTTCAAGGCCAGCCTGAACTACATAGCAAGACCCCATCTCAAAAAAACCAAAAATAAATAAAAATAAATGGCACAAAGTAAACCCGACACATGGAGGTGTGCAAGCCATGCTCTTCAAGGGAACTGGCACTCCTCCCCTTCTGTACATACAGAAGGGGATCTAAACTGTGGGAGTCCTGGGGCTCAGTAGTGTGTCTTGCTGAAAATACAAATTCCCAGCTGGGCATGGTGGTGTACACCTATAATCCCAATCCTTTGGGAGGATGGGGCAGGAGGACTGCAAGTTCGAGTCCAGCCTGGGCAATGTAGTAAAACCCTGTCGCAAAATAAAAATATAAAATGTTGTAGCTCAGTGAAAAGGCCCTGGTTCAGTCCCCAGGACCACAGGACCCCACACACACACGTGCTGAATCAGAACCTTGGGAGTGGGCCCAGTGATGTACATATTAGCAGGCGATTCTGACTCAAGCCTAGATTTGAGACCAATGCCCCCAGCATTAGTGAGCATGGGTTTAGGAGCAGATTCCTACTTGCACAGTGCACACCACAGAAATCAAACATGGGGGCTTCACACTCACACACTGCAGCTCGAGGCCCAGGGCCACTACCAGCACCTGGGTGTACAACCTCAAGCAAGTGACTTCCCACTTTCAGATCCTTCACGCCTCTGGAAGACACTGAGGGTCGCCCTCCTAGGGACAGCAAATCCCAGTGCAGTGATGCTAACAGAGCCCTGGCCACCATGTGCTCACTGCCTCTACACGGCCTTATCGTGTCAGTTTTTACGTACGTCTGTACACACATAGCTTTACTGCAGCCTAATTAAAAAGATTTTTGTCTAAATGATGTGATCACAACTATCATAACTAAAACTAGCCACTTCTCACACCACTCCAAGGCCACCTGCCTGGTTCCACCAGCCCCACATACCCGTTTTGCCCGTCCTCCAGGCCCTGAGACGGGGTAGCAGGCTGGGCACAGGTAGAGGGATGGGATCCCTGTCCCCGATTCGGACCTCGGCCACCAGCTCCAGCATATCCTCGCTTCTGCAAGTAAAGGGGGATGGGTGAGCCTTGGGGGGCAGCCCTTGGGGTGGGGCAGCCCCCACTCTAACACCCCAGCTACTTACTCGCCAGGCCGCAGATCCAGGCGGCTGGGAACCCAGGTATCCGGAGGTTCCAGGACACTCACCAGCCCCGCAAGGAAGCTGTCGGCAGCCATGTCCAGCACCTGGAATAGACCAGTGAGGGCTCCGTGCTGTGAAGATTCACAAATACTATCTCCCTAGTTCTGATGCTCAGGAGGCTACACATTGAGACCTGAGAAAACTCAGGGATCCAACCCCTTCCGTTCAAGATTCACAGCCTGGCTCAGATCCCCAACACTGTCCCTCATCAGGGCCAGTTCGGTTCCCCAGTCCCCTCCTTCTCCAGACCCAGGAGTGCAGGCACCCAGCCCCTCTTACTCACAGTAGCAGTGTCAGCACCCCCGGATTCCTGGGGACAGGGCTCTGACCGTGGGCTCCGGCAGCGCCTCCATTGAAGGCCATGACACCGAGAGCCATCTGGAAAGAGAGATTTGTGGAGGGTAACTGGAGACAGAGGACTAGACGCAGAGATTTGCAGGGAACAGGAAAGAGGGGCCCAGTCCGCTCCTTGATGCTGGAACCATCCACCACCTCCCGACTCAAGCCCCATGGGCTCCCCTACGCCCCCTTATGGGCTTCAATTCTCACCCATTCATCCGCCTATCTGCCCATAGGATGAAGCCACACACCCCAGGTTGGCATTCAAGGCCCACTGTGACCCGGTACCTAGAGACCTATCCTGTTTCTCCCAGGTGCCCTGCTGTCCTACATGCCACCCTCGAGCCATACCCTGTGCCACAACCCTCTGCTCCCTTGCCCAGCAGGCTTCTCCCCGTCACACAAGGCTCATGCGTCCATGGAGATCCAGGTCACCTGCACCCCTCTAGGCAGCTGCCCACCAGCCCATCTCCCTCCACTTGCTCAGGGGAGCCTCCTGCCCTCTTCACTGTGCCTCAAGCCACAGGGCTACAGCTGCGTCTTCCCCACAGTGGACTGTGAGCCCTTAAAGACAGCCACAGGGTTGGACCATCTTTGGATCCCTGTGCCAAGGGAAGGCATAAATGAGATGAGAGTGAAGCATGCAGAGAAGGGGCAAGGGGCTAAAGAACAGAACTCACCGTACCTTTATCATTCGGCAGATCTGCTTGCAGGGAGCTTCCCACTGCCTGCTGAATGGCCCGCTGGGGGAAAACAGTGGGGAGAACCCAGGGTCAGGCATCTCCAGTGAAAGATCCTGGGCAACTTCTGCTTCTTGTGAGATAAGCATTCTGAACCCTCCCAAAGCCCAGCCTCTTCCCCTGCGGCCCAGGAGGCAGAGCCTGGAATCTGGACCCCAGCCCTGCCTCCTCCTTCAGCCTTGGGTGTCCAGCAGCCTCACCAGGATAAAGGCAGAAGGAGAAAGCGTGGGGTCTCTGTCAGGCGGACCATCGCCCCGGTCCTCGCCCGACTCCTCTGTCTTCCCTCGAGACTCGTCTTCTTCCTCCATGGTCACCTAGTGGTAGGGCGACAGTTGGAGCAGGGGTCAGGGAGGGGGCCTAGAGGGGGAAGAAGCACAGGATGTATGGGAAGATCTCCGGGGTCTGCAACACTGCCCGGCGGCACCCTCTTCAGTGCTCCTCCTCTCCCATCTCATCTCAGGCCACCCTGTCCTTGGGCCAGTGCAGACCACAGGGACCAAAGCAATTCCCTTCCTTTTTCTAGATTTCAGCTGCCTCCTCTGCCACCTACCTCAACATCTTGCTCTCCCAACAACCAATCCCAACGTCAAGGCCTCATTCCTTTCCCTTATGGGATGCAAACCCAGCACTGAGATGTTTTCATGTTATGTTGTGATTTCAATGTGCATTCCACAATTCTGTAAACCCACCTTGCCCAAACTGAAGTACAGTATGTGCCAGTGTGGCTGCACGGGGCATCAATCATTCTTGATGGTGAGGAACCAAAGATCTTTTCTTTATACACACAGAAGATGGAACCATGATAGAGTGGTCTGCAGGGCCCCACTGCCACTTTTAATGCAAAAACACTAAATTTCAGAATGACATGCTGTCCCCCAAGTCCCATTGGGGCTCCTGCCTGTCACCTTGAGGTCTGTCCTGTGGATACATGACCACAATCGGGTGATGCCGCAGAAATTCTCAGGTTGGAGCACCCGGCCAGGCTGTTGAAAGAGCATGCTCCACAAATTATCAACACCACAGCCACAAGTTTCCACAACTGTCAAATTTGCTAATGAGAAAACTGTACCTAATCTCAAAATTCTTTGAAAGCTTCAAAATCCCTCACCTACACTCAGTGTTCTCTAGAAATGGCAAATCATGTCTATCTAGAGAATGCCTGTGAGACCTGAAAGCCACACACTTCTTAGCACACCTGAAGTACTTGGTACACATTAAAAGTCATTGTATTATTAGTCCCTACTATCTCGGTTTCCCTACATCTGTCTCCCACTTTCCCTGTCACACACTAGCAAAGCAAAGAACTCAGACCTGGTCTCTATCCTACCACAGATTTTCAAGCCTGTGCCCAAGCTTCCACTTTCACATTCGGGCTCCTCAGTCTCTAAATCTTTCAGTCTCTTCCCTAACTCCCAGGAGACACGCTCGGACCTAATAGTCTCCTACATCCCAGCCACTCCAGCCAATACTCAGTACCCTCCAGGCCTCAGACAGCTCCCAGGCCTGGGGCTGCTCTTAGCACCTCCTGGGAAGTGCTTGCCTAGCATAGTGACCCTCAAGTATCAGAATGTTTGTCAAGATCTGACTACAGCCTTGGGGATCCCCAAAGCCTCCTCAGCCTAGGAAGATGCCCTGAGCTCCTCTGCTCTTGCTGACACCAGAAGGCTCTGCTGGCCTGCTAGGTCCCTCTAGATCAGTGGTTCCCAAACTCCCAGGTCTGGGAGCAGTTTAGAGCTTTATAAATAGCTAGCTACAAGAAGCAAATACAACACAATTGTAAATTCTTCACAGTGCTTCACAAGTCCTAAGTGGAAACATCACTTCCTGGGACTCGAGTATTAACTAAATACATATGTCAATATGTCCTGGGTCTCAATCAAAAATGTATTTCTATGTCTCACTAGTGATCACATTCAAAAGAATTTGAAAAGCACAGCACTAGATGAGTCTAGAAGACTCTACAGACCCTCTGAGACTTGGGTGGGCTAATTCTCTCTCTACAGCCCAGGATGAGGCAGGGTTTTAAAGCAATTTTCATTTTAATTACTTTCTAGAGAGAGTACATTTGAGCTGGGCAACATTTCCAACATTCTCTTTTTGTATTATTCTTCACACATTTATCTGAGCCCAGAAAGCATTTGAATTGGCTCCAAGCATCCTCACAATCACATCAAATCCACTTAGATGGTTCCAGGTCCTTCGAACTGCCGCCGGCCTCCTGTCACCCAGATCATACACTTCCCAGGCCTTGCAGACCCATCCACAGCTCTTGGTACATCACAGTATTTGCCCCCCACCTTTAGTGGTCACATCTCATTCCCCTAGGTGGCCCTGAAAGGCTTTCTAACCCTTGAAGAGTTGAAGAGTTCTTCCAGGCCCAAGAAACGGCTCCAGACCTATGCACACCAGCAGCATTCACAGGCCAGTACATGTAGACATTTCCCAGCCCTTGCAGACGTACCCCGGCGCTCTAGGTGGCTCTGCAGACACTCCTCGGCTCTTGCAGACCTCCTTCACCCCTGGGACATGGCTCAAGATCTCAAGATGGCCCCAAAATCCTCTAAACAGAGCCTAGCCTCCGGTCAGCCCATAAAGACGATCCACAGCGCCTACTGACACGATCCAGGTCAGCTATTGATGGAGGGCAGGCCCTAGGCTCGGTCCAGGCCCTATGGACGCCCCCAGTCCGTTCGGGGACGCCCCGTAGTCGCCCTCTGGCACCCACAGATGCGTTCCGGGGCCCTGAGAAGGCCCCCGGTTTGGCGCCAGCCTTCGCCCCCACTGCCGGGTCCGAGATTGCCCCGCTAAGCCCTCCAGGTCCCCTGGCGTGTGGGGGTTACCCAGGGACAACTAGCGACCCGACTCCGCCCCGCCCACCCCAATAGGCCAGAGCCCCGCAGCCCGGACCGCCGCCGCCATCTTACCCCGCCGCTCGGGCTGCGGCTCCGGGCCCGGCGCGGGGCGGGGCGGAATGGGGCGGGGCTAGTGAGCAGAGGAGGAGTGGGGCGGAGCTAAAGCCCCGCCGAGCTTGCCGGGATTTCAAGTACCGAACACGGTGCGCTGTAGGATGGCGGGAAGGCAAGAGGACTCAATCTCCCAGGAATCAATGGGACACATGGGGCGGTGTACTTCCAAAGCACGCCGGGAGGCGTAGTCCCCGCGCCGCCTCAGTCGCGCGCGGACAGCAAGGGGGTGAGAGGTTAAGTGGGCGGGGTTGGTGTAGCCCGCGGTGAAGGCCCACAATGCCTTGTGCGCGCGGGGAAAGGGCGGTGGAACAGGAAGTGACGTAAAGGGGCGCACGGCAGAACGGATGCAAGGGAATTGTAGTTCGGCAAGTGAGCCGGTCTGGCCCGACATTGCCCCGCCCACATTCTGGAGAGCTCAGAATCCAGATCCCCCCTTCACCGTCCACTCTAAATTTAGAATGAGGGAGCTCGACCTTGTAGCATCCTCGTTCAGGACAGATAAGTCTGAATTCTGAATCTTCTCACTCGGATTTCCCTCGTTCCTCGGACTGGGGAGTCTTAATCATCTTTCCTTGGACCCGATTGGGGTCCTCAGGCCCCTCATCCCTCAAACTATCCAGGTATCAAGCTCACACCTTACATGTAATAAGGCCTCCCCCGCCTTCCCGTGGCCCTTTCTCCAGGACTCAGGGGCCCAAGTCTCCAACCCTATTTTTTCCTAGGGGATCATCTATCTAGTCTCTCAGCTTCCTCCTTCAAGCCCCAGAAATCCTGGCCCCAGGCCCTTCATGACCCGGGCGTCCCGACTTGGGCAAGCTGGCTCATGAATTAGGAATGCAGTGATCTCACGGCCCCTCCCTGCCCCGTTACCCTGCTGTCCCCATCCAGGGCCCCATCTCCCCTCCCAGTCTGTCTTCCGTTTGGCTGGGATAGCGGGAACCGGAAGCCTGGGTCCTTCAGCGGGCGGAGACTCCAGCTTCTTGCTCAGACGCCCGGTTCGAAAGTTTGGCTACGGCCCCAGGACGGAGGTGGAGCTTCTCCTCAAAACCCGGTCCTTCTTCAGAGCGCCCTATATACGGCCGCGCACAAGTTGACAAGCCCCGCCTGCCAGAATAAGACTTCAAGGCTGGTCCTCGAAGAAGCTCTGTCGCAGGAATCCTTATTTGCATAGACCCACCCCGAAAGAGTCTCCCGCCCCATCTGCCGAAAGAATAAGCGCTTATTAGCCTAGTCCCGCCCACGGACGGCCCGCCAGCAGAGAGCGCGTGGCGCCGCTCTGAGTGAGCACAGGTCTTATTAGCATAACCCCGCCCCACTCGGAATTCCCCTTCCCGCAAACTTCGTTCGCTACCCTTATTAGCATAGGTCCTCCCTTCCCCTGGCCTTGCCCACTCCTTGAGTGTCCGAGACCCGAGGCCTTCTGGCAAGAGCTCATGATTATGCAGTAGCTTCATTAGTGTAGCCCGCCCCTGGGTCCCGCCCGGCTCCCCCCAGGCGGTAGCAGAGGCGGCGGCAGCGGTGGCGACATGAGCAGCGGGGCGGCGTCCGGGACTGGGCGGGGGCGGCCCCGGGGCGGGGGACCGGGACCCGGGGACCCCCCGCCCAGCGAGACACACAAGCTGGTGGTCGTGGGCGGCGGCGGCGTGGGCAAGAGCGCGCTCACCATCCAATTCATCCAGGTAGTGGGCCCTCACCCGGGAGGGTGTCCCGGAGACCCAGACCTGAGCCCTGGGAAGTGGGGGGGAATCCCTGAGATTCCCATTTTCCCTTGACCCATCACTGAGACCTTTCTATGAGACCCTTTAATCTTCAGAGGTCACCTGATTTTGCAACTTTAAACTCGCAGAGGGCCTCCACTCGGTGCACGCGGGACTTTCGTCCGAATATATCCTGAGACCCGCGGTCTCTCCGCAGTCCCCTGCTGAGCTGGCAGGAGTGCCTTCTCCGAGCACCCTAAGTGCAGAACAGTCGTCCCATTCAGACCCTGAGCGCTCCCGGGGCCCCCCAGCCCTCCACTCTGAGCTTTATCGTCCCCAAACCCCAGCTCCCCTTCTGGGCCACCCAGAGCCTCACCTGGCTGACAGCTGTACCAGCACCTTTGCCATTCCCCAGTGCGAGTTCTTGGCCCCTTTAGGCAGCCTCTCCCAGAATCTAGAAATTCTGCTCAGTCCTTGGCTGAGGATTGCCCCCTCACACTCAAGAGATTTCCAAAAGATCCTCCCCCTTGACCTTCAAGAAAACTCCGAGACTCCAACATCTAGCGATCCCCCAATCCTCCAGATCCTGACCTTCACCCTCCCTTCCCATCCTCAAGGAAAACCAACTGCTCCTCCATCCTGAGTTTTCCTCCCCTGCAGCTCTCTGAGCCCCTCTCAGAAACCCTGCTAACCCCAAATCATCTCTGTAGAAACCCCCAGATTCTCCATACCCTAGAAAGATCGATTCCTTGGCAGTTTCCCATACATGCATCTCAGGGTCTCTAAGATTCTTTTCTATGACAGCCTCCTAAGTGCCCCAGGCTGGTCCCCATCCTCACCCCCAAACTTCTCCAGATGTACTCTGACAGTACACCCCAAACCCCACCACAGCCCAGCTCCGCCCAGCACCTGGTCCTTGCACCTTCCAGGACAAGCCCTCACCAGGCACTCCACTGGCGGGCTGTAGCCTTCAGACCCCCAGCCCAAAGTCAGTCCCCCTCTGCTGCCTCACCACTTCCAGCCGTTCCCCAGGGGACCACTTCCCTGTCAGAGAAACCCTAGACAAGTGTGTACCCCTAGAGTTGCCACCTAGGCTGCAGACCCCTCAGGAGATCCCAGCAACAAGCCCTGCCCGTGTGGAAGGAGGCCCCAGCCTGGGCCCCTGGCACCCAGGGGCCGACCAGAGCTGGCCCGAGGCCTGGCGGGAGGAGGCAGAACTAGGCAGGAAGGGAGGGGCCGGGGTTGAGGGTGGGGCAGCCTCTTGCAGCGGGATTGGAACTGAGACCTTCCCCCTGGGAGGAGAAGCCGGTGAAGACTGCCTCTAAGAGGAGGAGGGGAAAGGGAGGAGGAAAGAGAAGAGGAAAGAGAGGAGGAGGTAGCGGAGGAGGGAAAGACAGAGCCAGCCAGATGCTCTGGACAAGAGTGGCTCCCAAGAACTGAGCATTTAACGTGTGCCCAGCGATATGTTGAATGTTTAGCAAGGAAGGGGTTTCCCAGAGTTTCACCAATGCTGGGTGGGTATGGTGCTATTATTTTCCAAATGAGGAAACTGAGGCTCAGACAAGGGAAGTGATTTCGTTCAATGTCACACAGCCAGAATATCATCAAGATAAGGGAGGTGTACTTTATCCAGAGAGAGAGGACCAGAAGAGCCTCAGAGGGGGAAGGATACTGGGGGAAGGGGACAGGTATCCAAAGAGAAAGGGACAGAGACCCAGAGTGGGAGAAACAGAGACCTAGAGAGAAAGTATAGGGAATCAAAGAGTGAATCTGAGACTTCAAGAGCTAGGCATGGTGGTACACATCAGTAATCCCAGCACATGGGAGGCTGAGGCAAGAGGATGGCCATGAGTTTGAGGCCAGCCTGGGCTACATAGTGAGTTCAAGGCCAACCTGGATTACATATCAAGACCTTGTCTCAAAAAAGGGAGTGGAAAAAAAAAAAAGGGAGTGGTTAGAGATGGGGAGGTAGAGTGAGGCAGTTGAGAGCAGGGCTTTATCCTCCAGTAACAATATCCCCCCCAGTCCTACTTCGTGTCTGACTACGACCCCACCATTGAGGACTCCTACACAAAGATCTGCACTGTGGACGGTGTCCCAGCCCGGCTGGACAGTGAGTGGCAGAGGACAGGTCGGCGGGGGCTGAGGGCTTGAGGGGCTTCTTGGGGGGAGCCCGGTTCCCACTGCGCCCCTTCTCTGTCTCCTCAGTCCTGGACACCGCGGGCCAGGAGGAGTTCGGGGCCATGCGGGAGCAGTACATGCGTGCGGGCCACGGCTTCCTGCTCGTGTTTGCCATTAACGACCGGCAGAGGTGAGAGGGGCAGCAAGTGAGGGTGCTGGCCCAGTGGCTGGCCAGACCTCATACCTGCGGTCTCTCTCACAGCTTCAACGAGGTGGGCAAGCTCTTCACGCAGATCCTCCGAGTCAAGGACCGGGATGACTTCCCTGTCGTGCTGGTCGGGAATAAGGCTGATCTGGAGACCCAGCGGCAGGTTTGGGGCGCCCCCTACCCTGGGAACCCTGACTCTGCCCCATACCGGTGCACCTCCCCCCTCAGCAGCATCCTCCTCGGGGCCCTGCAGCCACCAGCAAGCTTCTGCTTGACCGAGAGTCCGCCATCCCTCCCACATCTCATACGCAGCATGGTTTTGTCCCCCATCTTCCCTGCTCATGGCACTTCCTGTACACATGAAAGACATGATTTCCACACAGAACTCATCTTTCAGATGATTCCTTTGGGAATTTCCAGTCTCAGGGCTGCACTTGGCTTCTGCCAAGACCAATATCCTTACTTCTAGCTTGCAGACTCCTAGCTATCTAACACACCTAAGAGGCCTCCCCAGCTAACCATGGTGGTGCACATGCTGGTCATCCTAGCATTCTGGGAGGCTGAGGCAGAAGGGTGGCAAATTCAAACCCAGTTGGGGCAAACTAGTGACTTAGGGAGACCCAGTCTCAAAAAAAAATTTTTTTTTTTTTTTTACAAAGGGATTGAGGATGTAGCTTAATGTAAAAACTCTGTGTTCAATCTCCAGTACAAAAAAATAAAAAGAAAGATGCTTCCCTCATTTTGGGGGGTCGTGCAGAATTGAGACAAGGTCTGGCTATGTAGCTCAGGCTGGCCTCGAACTCTTGGCAATCCTCCCGTCTCAGCCTCCTAGGAGTTGGATTCCCTGATTCCTTATTTGTATGATGATGTTGACACCCCCAGCATCCCACAGGGACCTTTTGGGATCTTTCCCTTTGGAGCCCCCACAATGTTATCCCCTGTCTGTCTGTTTCCTTGGCTGGGGCCATTCTGAGTGGCAGAACCTGACTCCTTCCCATGTCTCCCACTCTGTCCCAGGTCCCTCGATCTGAAGCATCCAGTTTCGGTGCCTCCCACCACGTGGCCTACTTTGAGGCCTCAGCCAAACTGCGCCTCAATGTGGACGAGGCCTTTGAGCAGCTCGTGCGGGCAGTCAGGTGAGTCCCCATCCCCTTGTCCCATCCCCGCATGTCCAGCCCAGTGTCACCAGCCTCTTCCCACAGGAAGTACCAGGAACAAGAGCTCCCGCCCAGCCCACCTAGTGCCCCCAGGAAGAAGGACGGGGGCTGCCCCTGCATCCTGCTGTAGCCAGGCCAAAGAAGCCATCAGCACGAGCTCACAGGACCAGTTGCCTCACATGTCGCCGTGTGGCCTGAGGTCCTGGCTGAGCCTCAGTTTCCTCCTCTGGGTCTTTGAGGACACACTACACCCTCATCCTGACTTGCTGGCCTCCTCCGGGCCATTGCCACTGTGTGCCTTCTGCCAATGCCTCCTTTCCCCACCCAAGCCCCTGGTGAGGTGTGGGGCTCCCAGGTCACTGCTGTATATAACTCCCCTCCCCCAGAAAAATAAATGTCACTGCCAATTTCAGGAAGTGCTTTTTTCTTTTCTTTTTAGCCAGGGGTCTCAGTTCAGGAGATCCTTTAACTCATTATGCTCTTATGTGGTCCAGGCTGGCCTGAAACTTAGGGCGATCCTCCTGCCTCAGCCTCCCAAGTGCTGGAATCACAGGCATGCACCACCACACCCAGCTCAGGCGGTGCTTTTTTTCTTTTTGTGGTGCCGGGGATCGAACTCAGGCCCTTGTGCTTGCAAGGCAAGCACTCTAATCACTGAGCTAAATCCCCAGCCCCAGGTGCTTTTTTTTTTTTGAGGCAGGGTGGTGGCAGTGGTGCTGCTGCTGCTGAGGATCGATCTCGGGGGCCTTGTGCTTGCTAGGTAAGCAACCACTGAGCCAAATCCCCAGCCCCAGGAGGTGCTTTCTAAAAAGGGAAACTGGATGAATTCAGGGTGCACACACTCTAAAGCCTCACTCCTGCTAGACCGGTAGTAGCATCTAGAACCCATCCATTCCTTGAGAAGGGCCAGGAAAATAAACTCAAGCAGGCACCACAACCCCCACTTCCACAGAGCAAGTCTACCCTTTGGTGTTTGGGTGGACATTTTGTTGGGAGTGAAGTTTAATGTCTGCAAGAATTTTTTTCCCCCCTCTGAGAATTTTTTTTTTTTTTAGGTTTTTTGAGACAGGGTCTCATTCTAATTCAGCCTGGCCTTGAACTCTGTGTAGCCCAGGCTGGCCTCAAACTTGCAGTGATCCTTCTGCCTCAGCTTCCCGAGTGCTGGGATTACAAGCATGTGCCACCACACCTGGCTATTTTTGGTGGGAGAGGTGCTGGGGATTGAATTCAGGGCTTTGTACTTGCTAGGCAAGAGCCATACCACTGAGGTAAATGCCCAAACCCCTGGAAAGTTCTAGAATTGCATGACTCAATTTTTGGTTTTCGCATGATTCAATTTGGTGGCCAGAAGTTAGCTCCTCAGGGACACCAGTAACATTTCGAGTTTATCAGTCACACATAGCCTATGGTTCTCCTGCCAGGCAGGGTAAATAGCATCCCAGCATTGCAGAGACCCACTGCAGTAGTAGAAGTGCTGTTCTAGAAGGTTCCAGGACCTCAGAAACAGGCGGTGCTGGGAAACCCACCTGTCCCCTGCGTACACTGAGAAAGGCCTTTGGCTGGAGGGACGGGTGGGCAGAATGGTGTCCAACCAGCGTCTGGCAAGTTCCTGAGTGCCTAATGGGGTTGGTGTCTGAATCTAAATCCTGACTCCTTGGGCCATGTTGGGGAAGACGCCTGTAATCCCAGGATTCAGGAGGCTGAGGCTGGAGGATCACTGAGTTGAGGCCAGCCTGGGCTACATAGTGAGTTCAAAACCAGCCTAGACTACAAAGTGAGACTGTGACTCAAAAAAAAAAAAAACAATCCTGAATCCAATTCGGGGTTGTGTAGACACACCCCAGCTGAGACTCTCAGGAATGGGGAGAAGTGTGGGGCATCTTCCAGCCATGCTGAGCAACAACCAGTGTCCTAGGAACCCTTGAACCTGCCATATAAAAAAATGAAAACAAAATCAATATCCTGCCTGCCGTTTCCTACTCTGGAAGGCTGGATCCAGAACTGGAAACCTTGAGCCACCTACCTTCCAATCCCACCTGACCAGTCACCATTTTCTTTGTTTTGAGACAGTCTCACTCTGTAGCCCAGGCTGGCCTTGAACTCAGGTGATCCTCTTGCCTCAGCCTACCAGTGTGTGCCTCTGTGGCTGGCTGTGGTCAACATACCAGGCCAGAACCCTCACCTGAGCTGCCCCCTCCTCCAGGCCTCAGGACTATGGGAAGGGGGCTGTGGCATGGTGGGAGAGGGCAGGTAAGCTGCAGGGAGGCAGGATCAGTGACCAAGGCCTGCTGTTCCCTGTCCTGCCCCAGAACCATGAATGTCCCTCTGCATTCCAGATGAGAATACTGATTGGCAAAGATCCCTTTCCGGCTCCCATTATCACAGAATCCTTGGCCTGTGTTCAACCTTCCGCCCTGGGAATAAAGGTGGCTGCGATGTATTGTGCTACATGTTTGCTGCTGGGCGGGGTGCAGGATCAGGGAACAATGTCTCCCACCAGTGTCCACACAAGGTCTGGGGTGCTGCACCCACAACAGGAATGGTCCTGGGCCAACCTTTCTCCCAGGGCCCCCGCTGGACACGAGACCAGTGGGCAGCCGGATTCTTCCCCTCTGTCCCATGCAGTCAGCTTCTAGGCCAGGGACACCTGGGAGATGCAGCACCAGCATGTGCAGTGAGATGGTGACAAGTTCCTGCTCGACCCCAGAGGAAGGTCCAAAAGCCCGTGTGACATCTGGTAGGGCATTTCTGTAAGTTCACAGCCACTGTCACTCCAAAGCTCATGAGACAAGGGGAGGGCTGGTGTGGCCTCCCTGGCACCTCCCTAGGCACGTGCTTGTGACCCTGAGGACATTCGCAGGACACTGCTCCTCCCCTGGGCTCTGGCAGGCCTCATGACTTTAAAGTCTCTCCCAGGGCTGGGGATTTAGCTCAGTGATTAGAGTGCTTGCCTTGCAAGCACAAGGCCCCGAGTTCGATCCCCAGCACCAAAAACAAAAAAATAAGTAAATAAAGTCTCTCCCAGTTTCCCTGACCTTGTCTTTTGCCATCTTTTTTGGGTTTTTTTGCTCTTTTGAGACAGGGTCTTAACTATGTAGCCCGAACTGGCCTTAAACTCACAGTGATCCTCCTGCCTCAGCCTCCTGAGTAGCTGGGATTACAGGCATGTACCCCTGTGTCCAACTTCAATGTTCTTTAACCCTGTCTCAAAATAAAAAATTTAAAAAAAGATCTGGGGATGCAGCTTGGTATGAAGGTCCTGGGTTCAATTAATTCCCAATACTTGAAAAAAAATCATAGTTTTTCCTTCAAGAAATGGAAGCTAATCCCATTCTCCATGAGCGTGAACTGAATTTAATGACTAGGAGCAAACAGTGGAGCAGAAACACGGATATATTATACCCCAGATTGGACCTAATGTCTCTTGGCTTCCTCCATCCTCACCCGTGGTGTGAAGACACACAAGCAGCTCCATGGCAAGGTGCAAGGGCAGGGGACTGAGTCCTACAGCCCACGGCCTGAAGCCTTATGTGGCACCTTGACGCTTGCCCTCATGACAGACCTGAGGCCAGCACTGCTGAGCCCCAAACTCATCTTCAGAAACTGTAAGCTAGGCTGGACATGGCAACACACACCTGGAATGCCTGCATTCAGGAGGCTGAGGTAGGAAGATCACTGTAAGTTTGAGGCCAGCCTGGGCTACACAGAGAGTTCAAGGCCAGCCTGAACTATACAGCCAGACTCTGTCTCAAGGGGGTAGGAAGGGGGGAGAGAAGAAACTGTAAAATAATCAGTATTTGTTGTTTGCAGTTAATAAGTTTCAGGGCTACACTGTGCCCATGCTTGACCTCAGGCCACCTCCCTCCACAGCTCTAGAAAACTCCAGTTCCAGACACTCTGTTCCCACTTTCCACAGCCCCGCACCAAAGGACAAAGGACGCCAGCCCACAGGTAAAGTGTTGCCGTTGGGTTTCGTTTGGCTGGTTGTGTACACAGTGTATACAAGGTGAGTTGTAGAGACACCCAAGAAAGAGGAGACGAGGGGTGCAGGGAGGGCCAGGGGGGCAGGACAGAGAAAGGGAGGCCAGAAAGGGGAACTGGTTAAAAAATAGAACCACATCCAGATGACAATGGGAGGGGACCAAGGAGGGGGACAGACACAGACAAATCGCCGTAGAAAAGGAGTGGGACAGACAGAGGGAGGGGACCCTCCCCCCCACCTCCCCAGCACCCCCAGCCCCAGGTATGTACAATAAATAAGATTAAAAATAATTAACAAGATGCGTTTTCCCCTCCCACCCGACGCCAAATGCCCTGGGGGAAGGATTGGCCTTTAACAAAGATCTTGGCCTGGGATGGGGGCTTGGGCAGGGAGGGGGGTCCCCCAGCTCTCTGAAGCCTCTCCACCCCCCGCAACCATACATAGACTTTTCCTATACATTATGTACAAGGTGGGGGGGCTATGGCCATGGGGGGGATGGGCAAGGGGTGAGGGAAACCGTTACTAAATAGACATTTATACATATATATAAATAATTTCTCTGTACACCGAACAGCGGAGGAAGGGGAGGGGAAGAAGAGGGTTTGGGAGAGGGGGGAGTCGAACTCTGAACCCTGCCCTGGAGGGCAGCATGGACACACCCTGACCGATGACACCCCCTTCTCCGGCAGCGACGGAGCCCAGGGCTGAGCTCCTGAGGACACAGTTCTGTCCCAATTCCCCCATCAAGGAGGAGGTGGCCCAGGGGCGGGGTCACCCACAGCGGCTGTGAGCCTGTGCTTGGGCCAGCAGGTCGCTGAAGGAGTCGAAGAGCTGCTCCAGCCACGGCTGGTTCCTCATGCACTGCTGGACTACCTCCTCCTGGCCCAGGTCCTCGGCGCCGCCCTCGATGGCCAGGGTCTGCAGGGGTTAAACAGGGTGCTGGGGGCTGGAACTAGCCTCTGCGAGGGGGCAGCCAGATACCATCCTCCCAGGGAAGAGGGGCTGGGAGCTGGACCCCGGGTCTGAGGGAGGAGGGTGGGCCTGCACCCCTGGGTCAGAGGGAGGAGGCCGGTTCCGGAGCCCTGGGTCTGAGGGAGGAGGGCTGGCTCTCACTCTTGGGTCTGAGGGAGGAGGCCGGTTCCGGAGCCCCGGGTCTGAGGAAGCAAGGCTGGATCTGCATTCATAGATCCAGAGCTTGCTGGTGAAGAGGACACCCCCAGGTGAGGGTGCCTCAGGGCTCACCTGGTCCCGGCAGCGCAGGAAGGTGTGGTATTTGTAGTGGTGGAGGGAATGGTAAAGCGTGTAGTATCCCGACTTCTCCAGTTCCACCTTGAACTCCTGGGCAGAGACACAGAGATGTTCAGGCCCTGAGCCTCGCAAGTCGTCCCTGTCTGCCCAGCGCATCCCCTCAGTGCCCACCTGGGCTCGCACCACGCTCCTCTTGAGCTTGCTCAGCGTCTTGCGGTTGTAGGGCTCCCCAGCTGGCCGTAGCCGCACGGCGCCCTCCTCGGGGGAGCCCTCCCCACTCTGTTCCACCTGCAGCTGTGGGAACGTGTGCAGGGCGTCCTGTGGGAAGCTGGGGGTCAGCACGCCTCTCCCTGGACCCACACAGCCCCACCCGTCGCCTGGCATCAGGTGCCTCAGCTTCCCCCCAGGCTGTATACCAGGAGATACTCAGGTGTTTGGTTCTCCTCAGAGCACACAGAATCTTTATTTATTTATTTTTTGGTGCTGGGACCAAACTCAGGGCCTTGTGCTTGCTAGGCAAGCACTCTAACCACTGAGCTAAATCCCCAGCCCAAGCACAGAGAATCTTGAGCCAAGCATGGTAGCACATGCCTGTAATCCCACCAGTCGGGAGACTGAGACAAGAAAATCACTCTATGAATTCAAGGCCAGCCTGGGTATTCAGTGAGTCTATCCCAGGATTCTCAGAGGCAGCCTAAAATCAAATCTCAGAATTCTAAACAGCAGCCAAAATTCCATCCCTGAAGCCTTGGGAGGCTGAGGCAGGAGGATCACCATGAGTTCAAAGTCAGCCTGAACTATAGAGCAAGACCCTGTCTCAACAAAACAGAAATAAATAAATAAGTAAATATATCTGTCTCTGAAATCTCTGTGCCAGCCTAACATCCCACCCGTAATACCAGGAGTCAGTTTAAATTTATCCTAAAATCCTCAGTGCCAGTTGATCCCAGAATTCTAAAATCAGACTAACATTCTATCCCATAATCTTCAGGCTAGTCCTAATACTTTATATAGGCAGACTGCAACACATTGTACACGATTTGGTGATTTGTTTTGGTGTTTTGAGACAGAATCTCATGGTGACCCTCCTACCTTGGCCTCCTGAGTGCTGGGATTACAGGCCTGTACCATCGTGCCTGGCTTGGACGTCATGTATTTTTTTGACTTATGATGGGAGGAAGTAGACACTGTACTTGGAATTTTTTTCTTTTCTTTTCTCTCTTTTTTGTGGGGGGATGGTGCTGGGGATTGAACTCAGGGCCTTGCACTTGCTAGGCAAGTGCTCTAGCACTGAGCTAAATCTCCAACCACATGGGTAGCTTCTCAGACTAGCAATACATGCACAAATGCTGGACAGCTCTCTGTCAGCCCTAGGATCATAAAGGGAAACAATGAAGCATTCTAGGAAGTTGAGGCAGGGGGATTGCAAGTTTGAGCTCAGCCTGGGAAATTTAATAAGACCCTGTCTCAAAATATAAAAATGAAAAAGGACTGGGGATCTAGCTCAGTGAAAAGGCCCCAGGTTCAATCCCCTGTACTGCAAAATAAAAAACAACAAGAAGAAAGAATAGGCAACAACTGAGACTACTGAGTGCGCCGTGTTGCTCGGCTATGCTATTTGGAGGTTTAGGTGCATAAAATGTATTTGTCCTACGGTTTTTTTTTTTTTTTTTTTTTTTGAGAGGGTCTCACTCTATAGTTCAGGCTGGCCTTGAACTCCCAGCAATCCTCCTGTCTCAACCTCCCGAGTGCTGGGATTACAGGTGTGCACTGCCACACCCAGCTTGCCCTATGGTATTTTCAATTCACAATGGGGTCACTGAGACATAACCGTACTCTAAGTAGGGGATTCTTAATTCCCACCTAGAATCCTTAGCGCAGAGCAGATTAACATCCTCCAATTTTTCAGAAGCCAATTCTCCAAGCCACCTAACACTGTATCCTAGAATTTTCAAAACCAGCATGAACCAATTATCATAGAATTCTCGGCGCCAGCCTAATATCCATTCTGGATTCTCAGTCATGCTATCATCCCACCCAGAAGTCTAGGCAAAACATCCTTAACCAGAATACTCAGAACCAGACTAACATTCCACCCCATTCTCTTCTTGAGTCAGACAAAGATCCCACCAGGCACCACCAGGCAGTTTAATATTCTATCCCAGAATTCTGAGCTCCAACCTAACACCACACCAAGGCCTCTCAGAGCCACCTTAAAATCCATCCCAGAACTTTCAGTCACATTTAACATCTTCCCAGAATTCTCAAAGCCAGATGGACATTCTATCCCAGAATTCTGAACCACTCAGCCCAGGACCATTTTTTTTTAAAATCCTGTGGATTGAACTCAGGGCCTTTCCATTGAGTTAGTTTTTATTTAGTTTTATTCTTTAGTATTATTTAGTTTAGTTTAGTATTATTTAGTTTTCTTACTTAGTTTTCATTTTGACACAAAGTCACTTAAATTGCCCAGGGTGGGTTCAAACTCTCAATCCTCCTGCCTCAGCCTCCCAGACTGTTAGGATTACTGCTGGACACCACCACCAAGCATAGCTTACTCTAAGTGCCAGAATAACATCCCAGCCAGGATTCTCAAAGCCAGATCAACACTATCCAGAATCCTCAGAGCTGTCCTCAGGCCTCTCCAGAAGGGAAATTACACATATAAATGACTGTATAGGAAGCCTGAAGTCAAGCCTGCATCATGCAGATGGAGAAGTCATGGGAAAGGCTGCCTGGCACGAGTCCTGGGTTTATGGCCTTAAATATCTTGTCTCTACTTTATGTTTTCTTAACTGCTCTTTACCAAGCCTTGTCAACAGCCTGCCACCTCCTGCACCACTGCGAGGCCTGTGGCTCCCCTCCATCTGGTCTCAGAGCTGCTACAAACTCTGGGACCCCTCAATCCTGTTTTTCTCCCAGCAGAGTACAGAAGAGTGACCCCCACCTAATCAAGTCCCTCACAGGCCGGGTGTTCAGGGGACACCCACAGGTCACCTCTACATCTGAGCCCTAGGCCCCAGACACCCCTTGCCCAGGCCCCAAGCACCTGCAGGGCTGGGCTCAGCGACAGCCGCTTGAGGACTTTTTTCTTGTGCTCATTGAGGAGGCCATCGATCTTCCGCATGGGTGGGAGGTACAGCTCATCTGAAACACAGGGCATGTCAGGGCCACAGCTCCACAATGCAGGGGCCAGGAGATGGGGAGCCCAAATCATTTCCTGCCTCACACTGGGGGCCCAGGCCCAGTCTCCCTACTCAGACCCAGGGATCCCAGCCCAGTCTCCCTACTCAGACCCAGGGATCCCAGTCCAGCCTCCTCTCTCAGACCCAGGGATCCCAGCCCACCCTCCTCTCTCAGACCCGGGGGTCCGGGCCCAACCTCCTCCCTCAGATGCCAGGCTCCAGGCCCAGCCCTCCTCCCTCAGACCCGGGGATCCAGTCCTAATCTCCTCTGCAGGTGCCAGCTCACCGTGCGTATCCTCCAGGGCCTGGATCATGTCTGGGTCAAGGGCCGTGCTCACCAGCATCTCCACATAGCTCCGGTACATCTCTCGCATTGCTCGGGTCTTCAGCAGACGCCCCGGTACCGCCCGCTCTGGGGGAAAATGGGCCACAGGTTTGTGATTCCTTCTTTCTCTTAGGCCACCTGCATGGCAAACACTACTCTCAACAGGAGGGTCAAGAAGAGAGGCCTCTGGTCAGAAAGCCACCACGTGTTCCGCGCAGGGAGCTCAGAGGGCAGTCGGCTCACCCTGAAGCAGGAAGGGCTCAACAAGATCTCAGCAGGGCTGAGTCTGAGTGAGCAGAGAGAGCATCCGGATCAGTGAGCAGTGCTTGCCCTCTTCATTGGGGCATAAAGTGAGACTCAGATTCCCACAGGCCCTCTGCTCCCTCAGAGAACTCCACCGTCTCCACTCCATTTGCTGTATTGTCAGACTCTGTACCTAGGAGTATGGGGCCTTAGGCAAGTCCTGTGACCTCTCAAGCCTCAATTTACTCATTTTGGGAGGGGGGCATGCTGGGGATGGAACTCAGGGCCTTGTGCTTGCTAGGCAAGCACTCTACCACTGAGCTAAATCCTCAACCCCTCATCTTTCAAATGAAGATATGCCGGGCGTGATGGTACACCCCTGTAATGCCAGTACTAAGGAGCCTGAGGCAGGAAGATCACTCTGAGTTCAAGACCAGCCTGAACTACATAGTAAGACCCTGTCTCAAAAAACCAGTAATAATCATAATCCTAAATAAAATGAGGATAATTCTATAGCACTTACCTCAAGAGGATTTTGGTAAAAGTGAACTCACCCAACACCTAAAATGATGCCTGACTCATGGTAGGCATTCAATAGCTGGCAGTTATTTTACTTTACAAATGTATGGGTGGGTATATTCTGTCGTCACTGTCCTCATCAACCAGATGTCGTTCTCAGCACTGGGGACACAGTGTGTACCAAGCAGACATGAGGCTCCCATCTGGTCCTGCTCCAGACAAGCACTCTTTAGGCGCTTCCGCTGTGTGGCCCATTTTACAGGAGCGGTCACGATGGCACTGAGAGGTCAGGCCCTGTCCTCTGGGTCGCCCAGTGAGACACAGGAAGCACCTCTCCCCAGGCCTAAGACTGAGTGCCTGGACATTGCTGCTGTGCCCAAGTTTCCTCATCTGTATGTGGGGCTGATAATGGTACCTCCTCTTTGGACTATTGTGAAAATAAAGCAATTTAACCAGCATCAAGTAGTACTGACAAAACAGGCTGGTTTGGTTTGGTTTTGAAGTATTCAGGGCCTTTGCACTGAACTACATCCTCAGCACTTTTTAAAATTTTTATTTATTTTTGTGAGAGGTGCCAAAGATCAAACTCAGGGCCTTGTGCTTGCTAGGCAAGTGCTCTACCACTTAGCTAAATCCCCAGCCCCCACTTTTTTTTTTTGAAACAGGATCTCACTAAGTTTCTCAGCATGGGATCCTCCTCCCTCAGCCTTCCGGGGTGCTGGGATATAGCTTTTGTTCTTACTTGTACTTCATTTTTGTTACTGTCTTGCTACACGGAGCCCTCCAGGGACAGGGCTTCGAAGGCCCAAGTCCCTTTCCCATGCCTCCCCTGCAGTCCCTCAATGAATGTCCCCGTCCCCGGGGCCTCACCGTCCTCACTGGGAGCTCCAGGCGAGGAGTCGGAGTCTGAGGAGCTGCCCACTGGGCCCCCACCCGACGAGGCGTTGCCCACCGCCTCTTTCAGCCACTTCTTCCTCTTCTTAGGGGGTGGCTCGGCCTTCACCTTCAGGGGCCGGGCCTTGGGGGGCCGGGTGGTAGGGGGCTGGGCCGTGGTGAGGCTGCGCTCAGGCCGGGTCTGCCTCCCACTGGTACCCCGCTCGCCCCGGGACAGCCGGTCCCCTCGTGTTGCCCTCTCCTTCTCCTTCTCCGCAGGGCGTGGTGGCGAAGGCTTCTCAGGGGCCGGGGACTCAGGCACAGCCATCTCGGGCGTCTGCTCCGAGGGCTTCTCCGATGGTGCCTTCTCAGGCAGCTCAGGCTTAGGAGGTGGTGCTGGGACCTTGGGGGGAAGCGCGGTGCTGCTCCCCGCAGATGTGGGGCCCTTGGCCTGCCCGGAGCGCCTGCAGGAGCAAGGGCAGGACGGCGGTCAGCAGCCCCCGAGACCCACATCCTGTCGGGCCCCACCTGGCTGGGGATCTGCACACAGAAACACGGCTGTCTGCCGGCTCCGCACTGGGCCCTTTGTCCTGACCGGGTCTCCACCCTGGCTCTTTCCAGCTCCATGCATGCGGGACGCGCCTGCCACCCAGCCCTGTGTCCCCCCGTGTAGGTACCTGACGGGCACTGGGGGCCGGTGCCAGGGTTTCCGAGCACAGACCCTCACATAATCCTTCTTGTTGACATTTTCCAGGAACTTGACATACAGGCGCTGGTACCGGTTTTTTGCATCCCCAAAATACCCCAAATACTGTGGAGGGAAAGGAGCACAGGAGGCAGACGTCACCTCGGCCAGGCAGCCACTGCCCTGCACCCTACGGTGGCCACCCGGACCCTGGCAAGGATTCAAGACCCCTTTCGGATGCATCTTTTTTTCCTTTTATTTATCTACCTTTTTTTTTTTTTTTTTGAGACAGGGTCTCACTATGTAGCCCAGGCTGGTCTTGAATTTATAATGATCCTCCTGCCTCAGCCTCCTGGGTGCTGGGATTACAGGTGTGGGCCACCACACCTGGCTTCCTGGTACATCTAAAAGCAAGGGTGAGTCGAGGGACCTATGGAGGAGAGATCCAGTCCCGGAGCCTCCCTGGGGCCCCCAAATCCAAGTGGCCCCACTCAGGCTTACATTACTGGTGGCGCAAAACTGTCGCTGGCCATCCTTGATCTCCGGAGTGAACTTCTGCAGAAGGGCCTTCTGCACGCGCCAGATGGGCGGGGGCTCACGCCCCGTCTGCAACGCCAACTGAAGAAGAGGGTGCAGGGCCACAGGGTCAGCCTCCTCTCCAGTCCTTGAGCCTGGCTCTCCACCTCCCCACCCCCGCATCACCATCTCTTTTGAGAACAGGCAGAGCCGTCAACAAGCATCAATCACCCGTGATGAGTATCCTCTGGCACCATGACACCTTCAACGAGGGCAGTCTGAGCCTGGCCTGTCCTCTCCCGCACACCCCTGGCTCCAGATTGGGCTGCTCCTTCTTGTGTCTCAAGGCTTTAATTAGTACCGCTTCCTGGTGACTTACAGTGAGGACTGGTCCTGAGCACCCAACCACCGCTTGTTAGATACAAATCCTCGCCGAGCACAGGGTTAAACTGTGAATGACACCTCCAGCCCAGGTCTGTACCCAACCAAAATCCCTAAACCGACACCTGTCAATGTGATGGCATTAGGAAGTGGGGCCTTTGGAAGGCAACCAGGTCAAGAGGCCCAAGAAGCTGCCTTGCCCCCTCTACGCTGTGAGGGTGCAGTGAGAAGGCACCATACAGCAATGGGAAGCAGCACTCACGAGACACTGAATTGCCTGGAACCTTTTATTTTTTTTTTTGGTAGCACTGAGAATTGAACTCAGGGTCTTTGCACTGTTGCACTGGGCTACATTCACAGCCCTTTTCTTATTTTTTTATTTTGAGACCTGATCTCGTTAAGTCTCTAAATTGCCCAAGTTGGGCTTAAATCTAAGCTCCTCCTGCCTCAGCCTCGCAGAATGTTGGGATTACAGGCCTGCTCCACCACGTCTGGCTTTGCAAGCATCTTGATCTTGGACTCTGAGCTTCCAGAATTGTGAGAAACAATGTCTGTTGTTTATAAGCCACCTAGATTATGGTGTTTTGCTATAACAGCCTGAAGAGATTAAATTACTTACCAAGCTGTTCCCTTCATTACACAGGTGACAAGAAAGACAAGCAAAAAACCAAACACACCAAGTCTGCAGACCATGACAGGTTCCTGTGGCCATCCCTATGACATCGGGGAGCACACCGGGTAGGAAGCCTCCCTTTCTCCATACACAGCAAGATGGCCACCCCCACCCCGAGGTTTCCATGTCGCACAGTGGCACCAGGGACCTAATGACAGGACTCAGACTCAGACCTTCCGCAGTGAGGGGAACAGCACGGGAACCCAACAGGGCCACCAAAAGTAAGAGCGCAGATAATAAACATGTTAATGCTAATTCTCTGGACACCGTGGAACCTATGGGCGGGGAAGGACCCTCAAATTCAATTATTCAAGAACACTTCCTGGAAATTGAATGAATGCAGGCAGTCTGCAAAGAATCCAGAGTCAAGTGATGAATAGGATTCAGATCACAACTCCTATTGATTAGCTCTGCATGCAACAGTAGTGAGCACTGGGATCTATTAGTGAGGTCTGCCACAGGTACCAGCTCCAACAAGGGTTCCATCCATACAGCAGCTAATGATGTGTACTCTTGGTTTTGGGAAATCTGCTCTTACACCCTCAATTATTTTTGTGACTTTGGATCAGCCAGGTGAGTGCAAAGAAGAGGTTATGATGACCTGCCGAAAATTAGGTCCATAAAGGGCCTTGGCCTAGCCAGGTGGTGGCACACACCTAGAATCCCAGCACTCTGGAAGGCTGAAGCAGAACTATAAATCTGAGCCCAATCCGAGCAACTTAGTGATTTAGTAAGACACTGTTTCAAAATAAGAAATAAAAGGAATGGAGCTGTAGCTCAGTGTGAAGGCCCTGGTTTCAATCCCCAGTACAGGAAAAACCCAAAACAAAACAAAAGCAGGTCTTGGCTAAAGGCTCACACGGGGTGAGGTGGGGGGAGACAGGGATGCAAGCATGCTGATTCCAGTCCTCTCTTTGAAGCCATTCTATGGTTCTCAGTCCTCCTCCCAGTGACTTCAGAGGCCAGGCCAGAGGTCCAAATGTGAGGAAGCCATTCCGGACCACATCCTGCCCTCAGTGAAACGTCCCAGAGCCCTGATTTGGATGCCTTAGCCTGGCACGGAGAGCCTCCTCCTCCTGCACCCTGCCCACAGCCACCCAGACTGAGCCCTGGGGGCCCCCAGCAGGGCTACCCCTGTGCTTTCAAGGTGACCGTGATGCTGTCCCTTCCAGTTCTCAAGAGTTGTCTTCCTCCTGGGGCCTAGGCATCAGGCTCAATCCCTGGCATCACCTTTGCTCATTTCCCAATCAGGGCCAGCCAATCCCCAAGCCCCGCCCTTCCTGCCTCTCCGCCTGTCAGTCATATTGTGGTCCTGCCCACTCCCACTTCCCCGCCCACAACCTCCACACAAGGGAAGCCACAGCTGACTGGAGATCTAAAGAGAATCAGCCAATGGACAGGGAGGTCACTAACCCCAGCTTGGCCCCAAATGCTGAGCAGGACCAGATTCTCGCGGGAACTTGAATGGGAACACGCTAAGAAGGGGAGAATAAGCAGCTGGGATTAAGCCAGCAGCCAGGAGCACACAGGCGCAGTAATAGCAAGAAAGCCGAGCCAGGCGTAGGGGCACATAGCTGCAGCCCCAGCTACTCAGAAGGCTGAGGCAGGAGGACTATTTGAGGCCAGAAGTTCAAGGCCACTCTGGGCAGCACAGTAAGACCCCCGCCTCAAAAGAAGGAAAAAAGAAAAAGAAAGCTACTGGGTCCAGTTAATTGGGAAGTCGGCACACGACACAGTGTATGCCTGGACACCTCTCTGCCTCCCTACTAGCCAGTGCCCTAGTAGCACAGAGCCCAAGGTCTTCAACAGCACACATCCATGGGACCCCAGCATCCAAATGCTGCCTTCCCAGCCTCAGCATGCACGGAGCAGCCACACAAGTTCTTCAACCCTGCACACCCCAAATGCATTGTGCTTCTCACCCTGGCGCCTTTGCACAGGCGGTCCTCACTGTTTGGATGTCCCGCAGTGATGACCTTTCTACCCGACATCCTAATGCATTTTCACAACAGCTCCAAGCACTAGAAGTTAATATTTTTGGGGGGTGGTGCTGGGGATCGAACTCAGGGCCTTGTGCTTGCAAGGCAAACACTCTAACCACTGAGCTAGATTCCCCAGCCCTTCCCCCACACTGTCCAATTTTTTTCTTTTCTTTTTTTTTTTTGGTTTTGAGCTCACATTAATCTTGCCTCAGCCTCCTGAGTGCTACAATTACCGGTGTGTGCCACCAGGCCCAGCAACATGTTGAAATATTTTAGCTATTTGGGTTAAGTAAAAGACATTCCTGAAGATGATTTCCATCATTCATTTAGTTAGTAAATTGTTATTATTTAATTATTTCTGCAGTCCTAGGGACTGAACCAAGAGGTGCTCTACCATTGAGCAACATCCCCCAGAGTAAGACAAAGTCTTGCTAAGTTGCCCGGCCTGGGCTAGAACTTGTGTTTCTTCTGTATCTACCTCCCACATAGCTGGAATTACAGGTGTGAATCACCACAGCCAGCATCTTTTTATTTTTTTATCAATAGGGTAATGTGAAAGTTTAAAATTACAATGTGGCCTGGGGAGTTAGCTCAAGTGGTAGAGCACTTGCCTAGCAAGTGCAAGGCCCTGAGTTCAATCCCCAGCACTCAAAAAGAAAAGTTACAATGTGACACGTGTGTACTCACACATACACACAGCTGTTGTTCTGGAACAAATAATGGCCTAAGATGCTGTGGATGGAACCCTCTACCACTGGGCTACTATCAGTAGTTCCTACATTTTTAAAGGACTGTAAAAGTGGAAAAGAAAAAACAGCCGGGTGTGGTCATACACGCCTGTAGTCCCAGCACTCAGGAGGCTTGAGGTCAACCTGGGCTACACAGTGAATTCAAGGCCAGCCAGAAATACAGAGCAAGACCCTGTCTCAAAAAAAAAAAGAAAAGAAAAAACAAAGAAATGGGCATCTGAAATGAATAAATTTCTCAGATGAAGAACTAAAAATGGCAAATAAATATATGAAAAAATGTTCAACATCATTGGTCATTCGAGAGATGCAGATCAAAACAACACTAAGATACCATCTCACTCCAGAAAGAATAGCTATTATCAAGAAATCAACCAATAACAAGTGCTGGCGGGGCTGCGGGGAAAAAGGAACCCTCCTGCACTGTTGGTG
>PVJO010022788.1:0-27375 GCA_004026905.1 Hystrix cristata | reverse complement strand
ACAGCAAAATGATGTCAATTTTCTCCTAAATTATCTATAAAGTCAGTGAAATCTTAGCATTATTATGTTTTAATTGAAATGTTTTCATGTGCATATGATGTAATCCATAGATTCTTAATATCAAAAAAAAAAAAAAAAGAAAGAAAGAAAACAAAAACAAAAAAGTAGTTGCTGGATACAAATGCCCAAACTAATATAAGTGAGACCTTGACACAAACAGAAACAAAGACTATGGAAATAAAATGAATTCAGGAACAAACCACATATCTAGGCACGGGGACTTAAAACAGAATTACCTGAAAGGGTAAAGGAGAATGAATGCATTTTCTAGAAAAAATTGTGCTAGTCTCTGTCTATCTGTCTGTCTATCTATCTATCTATCTATCTATCTATCTATCTATCTATCTACCGTCTATCTATTTCACTTTTGTATATTCTTGGTCACAATGAAAAGAATCTTTGACTTTCAAATTCTTTTTTTTTTTTTTTCCTTTTGGGTGCTGGGGGTCAAAATCAGGGCCTTTCAAATTCTTTATTAACAAACAAAAACCGAAGTGTATATGTAAAGAAAAAAAAAAATCTGAAGTTAATATGGTAATATGGAAGACTATTATATAACAACTTTGGAGAAAGAAAAGGTTTCTTAAATAGGCATAAGAACCCTACTGTAATTAAACAGATGAATAAATTGACTACACTTCAAGTAAAAACTTTGATACATTAAATTCTCTATTAACAAAATATAATTGAGAGGCACAGTTTTGAATATTGGTAACACATTTTCTTCTATACAACATCAAGTCAGGAAAAGTGAAATAAGTATTTTGTTTTTGTTTTTGTTTTTCTCAAAAGAGGAAATTTAGCACAGACAATTTGGTGAGAAGATACCTTGTGTCTTGGGCAATAATGGATGAAGTTAGGATGCTGAGAGCCCAGAAAGCAGTCGGAAAGAATTCAGAACTCAGCCTTATGAAAAGTGGCTGCTTTGCAGACCACTGTGTCAGTTGAAGACACAGCTACAGAGCTGCGCCCGATATAGGAGGGACAACTGTCAGAAGGTGCTGTGAGAAACTGAAGAAACACGCTGAGCAACAGCCACGCCTCTGGCGTCATGGGATGCGTCATCTGCTCCCAGAGACAGAGACTGTGCATGAAAAGTAACTCTTTTGTAAAACACTTCATTGCATTTATGTGTTGGCAAAAATTCAGTCTTGAATGTATCCACTTACTTGAGTTGTCCACAACCAGAAATAATGTTTCTTCAGCCCAGGAGAAATACCTTCTCTGGATTCCATGTCCACGGGCTCCAGCTAAAGCTGTAAGGGTAGATTTGAATGTTCACTCAGAAAGTGTGAGAGAAAAGTAAAATCACAGACTGATAAGGAAAAATAAAATATGCCAACAAAATGTAATCACAGAGATAGAAGGAGACTCAGAAATGGTTAATACACAGAAGCAAATGCCAAAAGGTGTATGGATAGATGATTTAAAGAGGCAATTCTGGGAGGAGTAAAAAAAGTCCATTGAACCAGCAATTTTTGTATTAAATGTGACCTTTATAAAAGAAGACTAGTAGGCAGAATTGACAGCATAAAAGTCAGAGGTAAAACACGTTTAATGATTGTAGCTAATGCCATGAAGACATGATTTAGGATTTAAAATCATTTTTACCCCTTTATATTGATGTTCATGTCCAGAAACCGCTTGTGGATTTTTTTTTTTTATTATTATTTTAACATGTAACTCTGGGAGTTCGCAGTGGAAGTGTCAAAACCTTAAATCTAAGTGTCAGAGCTAATTTGTTTTAAATTTGAATCTGTCTATTACCAAAGCTCACTCTTCCCCTCCCAAATGTTATCAACTTAGTGAAGCAGAAATCTCTTCTTTCAGAGTCAGATGCTCAAAATTTTTGCCATGATTATAAAGAAATTAAAGCTCTGTTGTTATTTCCTATGTTTCTATCAAAACAAGCCAAAGGGTTTAATAATGCAGAGAGTTTATGGCTTTTTTTTAGTCATATAAGCAATTAATATTCATTTTCTTTAATGGATAGACTAAATAGAAATGAATATTAAGAATTATAAATCTGGCAAAAAGCATACTAGAATGTGAATTAAAGATCAACCTTTTAGGGGCTGAGGATTTAGCTCAGTGATTAGAGTGCTTGCCTTGCAAGTACAAGGACCTGAGTTCGATCCCCGGCACCACAAAAAAAAAAAAAAAAAAAAAAAAGCTTTAAAGATCAACCTTTTAGACAAATTTTAGAACATATATCATTATTTCACATACTTTATTTCCTTCATAAACTGTCATTTGTCATGTAAAGCACAGAAATACTGTTCTATTGATTTTTATTCTGCTAAAAACAAAACAAAACAGAAGAAAAAATAGCTTTCCAGCATCAATCTTGTAAAATATACTGAAAATCAATTAAAATCTAAAATTTTCATCAGAAACTTGAATTTTAGGAAACACTAAATTGTATAAATGTTATTTCTAGCATTCCTTGGATTATTAGTAAGCAAGCCATAATAACTTTTTTTTTAGATTCAAAATATAAATGGAATTAGTTTTAATTCCTTTTTCAAACTACTTAAACAGATTTATTGTGTCACCAAAACATTCACCATTTAATAAACTGAATTTACAAAAATTAAAGCTATGTTTCAAACTATCAAGGACATTTTTTTGTTCACCTCTGCAACTCTAATATCTTTCTTCTAGGTTCCCAATTTATAAATATGCTTTATTTCAGCATTATTCCTTTGTATGTTAATATGGAAATTATACTGTTCCTAAATCTTCTAAATGAGTGCATGCATTTATAAATACATTATGCTTCTTAAAATGCTTACTTACAATAACTTTTTTTTGGCTTTGCTTAACTTTCGCTTCAGATGGAATTGTATACCGTCTAACAGGAATTTCCTGTCCAGGGTTTTCAAACAGAAGCGAGAGACAAATGTCTTAATGATCATGTGTTAAACTACCACGTAAAATAGTCTGCCCTCTGCCTCACTTTCAAAAATTTTGGTACATCTCTATGTAAAAACATGGTTATTGTTTCCAGGGTTTTCCAGGGATAGAATCGTTTTTCAAGTCATAACAAAACTTTTTCACTTTTTATTAGAAAAGTTATGAAGCTGAACAATAGAAAGAACTTGTGCTAATCTCCTTATTGGTTAAAAAGAACTGGAGGAAGCAAGTGTTTGCATATCTCTGTACTAGTGTACTCACATGTGTATGCTCAGGAAAGCATTTTAAGCACCATTAATGTCAGCAAAGCACACATCACAGTCATCTGACGTGAGTTGTGGCCTTGTTGACACAGTCCCTCCGAACAACCTTCTTCATCTCTAGCTGTTCGTCTGTCTCACAGAAATAGCCCGGGATGTGCATTCATCATTAGAATGACGGGTGGTAAAATCTCCATTCTCTTTTTCCTACAGAACTAGTGTATTTTCACAGACTGTGCTTTTTAAGCTCATTAATAGCAATGATGTTATATGGTTCACTCCAGTTCTTTCAGTGGGCTGCTGCTCACATCACAGGAAGCACTAAAAGGCAGGAGGTAGAATATGGAATGAGAATGCACCCCTGGTGGAGGGTGATGAGGTAACAGTTCATTATCCTTAATAAGCCCAGGAAAGACAAAGGGAGGATGAATAGGGTGAATAAACTGAACAAACTTTTAGAAACAGATATTCTCTCTCTCAATTTCTCTCCCTTCCCCCATTTCTCTCTCGTCTCTCTCTCCTCCTTTTCCCCCTAACTGTCAAGTACTGTGTAGCTACAGTGAACAGCTTCTCATGAGACAGAAATCATTGTAGGTGAGACACTATTTCCAGCACTCAAGACTAGATCGCTGCAATATGCTCTATTTGGAGTCCCCTGGAAGTCCTCCCAGAAGCCTCTGTTAGTGCAGAGTGCAGCTGTTGGAGATCGTTAGCATAAATAGATTTGGTTTAGCTGGAAGCCTAAAGCCTGGAACTAAAATATATATCTCAGTTCAACTGGTTGTTCCAACTCTCTCAATTTAAAAATAAATAAAATAATACAATATGGAAACATTTATAATTTAAACTTTGTAAATCAAAAACTTAGCAATCATTACTATTACTTGGTTTTTAAAACAAAATCTAGAATTCATATATATAAAATAGACAGTTTTTTGAATGTGTTCAGTCAGGTGACGAGAAGTTTTCCAAATTGTTAGCCATAGTGTTTTTATAGATGTTACATATGTTATAAGTCATGTATGTGTTTTATATCTATATATGCATGCATATATATTACAGAGAGAAAGAGATTTATTTATATTTGAACAAAATAAATCTAGAGATGGGAAATCAACAAAATAATTCCAATAAAATTCTTATTGAAAAATAGTATTATCCTTAATTTTTAAATTATACAGATATAAGTGTTTATGTATTAAAAATTAATACAAAACAATACCCCATTTCAGTGTTTTGTGTCTTTTATATACATCAGGCATGATCAATTGCTTTCATAATAAAAATAAATTAAAATAGGGTATTTTACCTTTTGACTGTAAAATTCTTAAGATTTTCATTGTTACTGATTCACTTATATTAAACGAACTAAAATATATACACTATTTAGTATTAAATAGTACTATTTAATACTAAGAATACATTAAGTTTACTGAAGGCAGGAATTTAACAATACAAATAAAACAGGATAGAACAAAATATCTGGTTTTATTTTTGAAACTGTTGACATAAGAAAACAAAATATCCAGAATTATGTAATTTCTGGCTTTTATATGAAACAAATATAATTATTATCAAAGTATAGAAGAGAAAGACCCACAGACGCTCTGTGGCATCTGTATCCAAGGTTCTCTTTCCCCCCAGTTTACTATTAATTTTAATTATAGTCTATGGCATATTTTCTCCTTTTGACAATTTTATGAGCAAGTGGCATTTTCATAAATACATAAGTAGAATAAAATTGTTATTCTTATTTAAAACAATTTTATTTAAAAATTAAAAATAATAAAATATGCGGATGTGGGTAAATGCGTTCACTCAAAATTGAAGCTCCATATTTATAAATCTAATTATAACAGTAAACAGTGAAATTATTTTATTTTATCCTACTGAACAGTTCTGTGACTAACATTTCATCCAAATTATGGGTTATATAAATTCAGGGAAAAGCTAACACTGTGGGGGATTGAGGCATTTTTAAAATTTTGTAATAAATCCTACTAACTTATTCCAAATCAACAATAACAACAACAATAAAAAACAAAATAAAAATTGATTACTTATTTTTAGGAACTGTCTACATCGATATGTGTTACTTGCATTAAACCCTTTAAGAAATGTATTGATTATTTTCTAGGCTTTCTTATCTTTAAGCTTACTAATACAGTCAAAATATCTTTAGGTTAGAAGATACTTCAAGGGGTTAAGTAATTGGCACTTTAACGATTACTTTTAAAAATTTCTGCTCCTATCAGTTTTACCTACATTTGAAAAGTACAATTTCTATATCATCAAAAATTAAAGAGCTTAATCTAATATCTAATACTATCTCAATTTTATTTTCTCTTCTAATTTTAAATGTATCTTAATTTCAGATCATTCTAACATAATCCAATTATGCCTCGATTGACTATGTACTATGGTCTTCATTTTACTGTATGTAGGAGATTTATGTTTTTAATATTAGAAACCAACTAATCTTACATTAATCACATGCATACAATTGGTGAAATTGCACCTAATTTCATGCCATTCTTTTATTTCTTAAAATAATATTCATATATTTGTGGGCTAGGGATTTAGCTAAGTGCTTAGAATGTTTGCCTCACAAGCATGAGGCCCTGAGTTCGATTCCTGGTACCAAAAAAAAAAAAAATAATAATAATAATATTCATATATTTGTTAAAGAAATACTTAAGAAAAAGAAAAATTAGGATGTTGAAAGAAATGCATACTACAAAAGACAGTGAAACTTCAAATAATTATTAAAATTATTTCAAAAGCATATCTCAGTACATTATTTTGAGATAGAGGAATAGAGATAAATCTGAACATTGTGGATAATTAATGCCTCTATACATCTCTTAAATATGGACATTAGGTTGTCAATTAGCATTGAGGTTATTAAAAATAAGACATAGATAGTTTTCACTAAGTATGAGGGAATTGATTTCATAAAAGCTAATTTTGGTTAATAATTGAATATAAGTTCAATTTTTTTTTATTTTGCAAAGTATTTCAAGTTTGAATCATTTGGGGAAAGAGTTTCTCCCGCTGAAAACTATTTTAGCGTCAAAACAAGGATTTTATTTACAAAGATATGACAATTAGGCTGGTCATATAAAATTTTTCTAATAAATCATTAAGCAAAGGAAGGGAATATATTTATTGACTGACAGACTATGAGAATTGTAAGAAATTTTGAAACTATTTTCCAGAAGATATTTAATGAATAAGTAAAGATGAGTTCCTTAAGATGATATTCTTTTTTAAAACCAGATTCCAATTCATAACAAGTAGTCCGTGTTCTTTTACCCAAGACAGTAGACTACATGTGAAAATCTCTGCTGATTTAATTTCACTAATATAACGAGCTGTAGAATTATCAATTCCCAAGGAGGCATATTTGGTAAATTTCAAAATCTTTCTATTAGGGTAAACCTCATTTAATATACTTCTACAGGACCATAATGTACTAGAAGATGTAGGATTACTACAAACAAAATATAGGGCGAGAACCTGCATATGTGTCATTTTTGCACAAGTAAAAGTTAAATTTATCCTTGTCACTTATTTCTTCTCTGGGATATTAGACGTAGTATTTACACACCTATGCGCAGGATTACATCACAGCGGCAGTTCTGAGACGCAGGAAGTCGTTCCGCCTCTCTGATGGGAGGAATCACCTGAACCCTGATGAAGGCTCATACACATTTGGTCTCTGTCACCTAAATAAAGCGTCTCCTGTGTTCTTCCAGTCAGGAAAACTTTCGGTGCATACTGCACATCGAGGCAACTATGGACTTTGCTTTCACTGCTTTCCTACTTGTGTGAACTGTGCTTTTATCTTCCGTGTTGTAAGGGCAAGTTGTCTTGCTTTTCTAACTTCTTTATATGAAGCATGTGTATAAAGGACGAAGGAGAATTTCCTCTCGGCCCTCTGACGGTTTGCTGGGAAAATCAAAACTTATGAAGAGATTAAATAGAAGAAAATGTATACAATTGTATTAAATGACAAAAGCAGAAAAATCACAGTATGAAGAAAATCACAAGTGTGGTTACCCACTGTATTAGTCATTTACAAGGGAACAGATTTAATACAGGATGCATAAATTTATAGGATTGTTTTATAATATTCACCCCAAAAGTCAAACGCAGAAGACTGCAAGAGATCCGCCCATGTGCTAGAGACATGAAGAACCCAGCTGAGGGCCTGGATCCCACCGCAGCATCCCCCAGGAGTCCAGCAGGAGCCCCCGGCAGTGTTCCCTGCAAGTCTGTATGAGGGATCTGCCCCGGAAAGGCCCAAGGGCCAGTGGAGGAAGCCAGGAAACCTGCGCCGGCAGGGTGAAGGGTTGCAAGACAAAGGTCAAGACCAGGGTTCCCCCAAAGAGAACAACAGCCCTCTGCAGACAGGGACAGCAAGGACCAACCTGCTCCTCCTATGAGAACAGCTGAGTTCGAATCCAGAAAACCAGCTGCAAGAGAGTTTCTCCTGGGAAATCTGCAGCATTGGACCTTCCTCTCCAGTTCTCCTTTCATCCCATTCCCAGTGACAATCCAAAGGTGGGTCTTCCACACCCAGAACCATGTTGACTCAGTCCAGCTGGACATTCCCACTCAAACTGACCATTAATTAATCCACCACACCCACTAACATAAATTACTTAGAAACTTGTATATTTCTTTTCTTGTAGAAGAGAGGGAGAAGGGAATGTCCAGGGGAATAATGAATGATTTGTAAGGGAACTCAGGCTTGGAGAGCACTAAATAGCCTGGGACGCAGTCTGTGCCCTGAAGAACATGGCGTCGGGCATTGCAAACGATTCTCTACAAGACTGAAACAGACCACCGTGGTCTGTGGCAAAACTCTGTCAAGGTGTGTTGATAAATGTCAGTCTCTCTTCCTGTTATATCAGTTTCATTAATTGAAACTCCAGGAAAGTACTAGAAGTAACTGGTTCCTTCCTTGGGGGTTCGGACTTGAAACAGGCCAGAAAGAGTTTTTGAAGGCCTCTTGCTGCACTGAGAGGGAGTAAGTAAGAGAAGGTCGGAGAGACCTGGATCCTGGGCCTGCTTTTAAGACTTTTGAGTATCTTTTTGGTCAAATTTCTCAGCATGCAAAAAAATATACTTTGGGTGTATGTTTCTGCAGCATCCCAACATATGAAATTATATAAAATACTTAAGATTAAAACATCATTATACTTATACATTTTTCAACTTGCTTGATAAAACTGCCACAGAAATGATCAAAAAATTTTAAAAAATGACCATTTTAAAAATAAAACTATGTTCATCATATAAGGTGGGGAAGATAATATCCACAATAATAGGAAAGTGCAATGTTAAGTAAAAGAAAACAAAACAAACCCTGTTACCCACTGAGCTATATCTTTGTCAAGGAATGTAGCTGCAATTCTCACTACATCTCTTTGGATGTGCAAAATATTATTATCTCTCTTTATAATATTTGAACAAGCTAAGAATTAAAATCTTTATGTAAATGATATTTATACTAATGCAAAGTGCTGGTGTTTAAATGTAGAGCAGAATGTTTTGACAGCCATAGTTTCCACACTACGTAACTCTTTCCCATGACATGGAGTCAGTTATTTAAATAAAAATTATTCAGAGTAGTTTAAACATTGTGAAGATTTCTTCATTTTATCCATGCCTTAAAGATGCCAATATTATAACAGATATATTATACAATTACTAAAATCTCAGATTGACTGAGGAGACCATATTTACTTGGATTCATTCAAAAGCTGTGCTCATTTTAATTAAAAAACAAATAGATCACATCAATAATATTTCCTTTAATATGTCTACATTCACTGCCAATATGACTTTATTTTTCGACGTATTTTGTAATCGCTGATATTTTTCGTGGACATTTTGAATATTGAGGATTACATAAGAAATACTTAATATATCCATCAATATCTTGATAGTTTCTTAGGTTTTAGGTAATCTATTGTTTTTGATATGGGAAGTGGTGCTGCAATCAGTTTTGTCCTGAATGAGCATAGCTTCCTCATGCACGTTGTAGAAAGATCATAAATAAAGGAACAAGTCATATAATTTCAAAGTGGCAATTATGCTCAGGAACCAATAGAATAGAATATCTCATAAGCGTAAAGCTGGTTTGGGAGAGTGAAGTAGTATTCTTTTTGATTTAATGGTGAAAGAAATTTTATTGAGTATTTTAAATTTTAGTGAAAACTAGATGATCCAGAATAAGACAGGCAAGTCAAGGATGTAAGTAAAGATAACCTTAGTGTAAAAAATACATACACAATAAACGACAGAAAATGGAGCAGCCGGGGGTTTAGCTCAAATGGTGGAGTGCTTGCCTTGTAACACAGGCCCTGAGTACAATCCCCAGCATGAGTCCTCCCCAAAAAAGAAAGAAAATGAACTGGTATTTTGAAATAAGGCCAGGATGCCTGCAACCTACTTGACCGAAAGAGCTGTAAGTGCTAAAAGTGGAGAAATAAGGATGATTAAAACTGAAAAGTGGAGCTTGGACTGTATAAGTAATTATTGGTTATATTTGTGTAATTAGCATCCAGTAGCATGTGACTGAATAAAGTAGTCCAGGGAAGAACACAGAAAGGAAATTCAGTGTTACGCAAGGCTGATACCTAAGATACGCTTGCATTTAAAGAAGAGACAAGAGCAAGAGCAAACCAAGGCAAGGTATGATGAGACAGATTAATGGGAAAAGCGGCAGGAGAAATAGAAGATTGTCCTAAGAAAATAACCAATAGACCTGAGAATATGAAGGTACAAAGTTTGAAAAATTATGTGAAATTTTGCAGATTTGCCAGAGAAGATATAACTAGTCGATAGAAGTGCTTTGAATTATCGAAATGACGAGGTCATTATCTGTAGAAAAACCATTATTTGTGGTGGTGCGGATGGATCCCAGGCCCTGATGCACACTGGGAAAGTGCCCTACAGTTAAGATATGTCCTATCCAATGGAAAAGCATTTTGTTTGCAAAAGTCAAGAAGTAAAATGAAGTCAATTGAAGAAGTGTTATTTCTCCTCCTCTTCTAGTTTGCACACTGCTAATTTAACCAGTTAACTCTCTATCGTAATTCTTTCCTGTTCAAGTATATGCGTACACATGTTGTAGTAGATTGAAATATTGTTTCAGTTTCTCATTGTGATATACTAATATTACTCTCTGCGTGGCTTTGGCATGATCTTTGATTTACACACGTGATCAGATGTTGGTGAAGGTGAATGTACCAATCATCAACTCGTGCTTACACATTCGCGATTGTCGTCTTGGCTTTGGCAGCTACTCCGAAAGATCACATAGCAGTTGTCATAAATCATGGCTGCAGAAGAAGAGAAGAGGCAAGGAGCAAATGCTCTTTCATCTGACCTGCAGATTTTCAACGTATAGCAAAAACGCAAAGACTAGCAGACACATATTATGAATCATAAACACTTCTACTACTTTATATGCACACATGCACACATGTGTGCGCACACACAAACACACACACACACACACACACTCACAGATGCTAATGCAGAAGAAAGTGCTAACCCATGACATATAATGTTGAGATACTACAGTACAGTTTCAGTAAATTGCAGGATAGAAATGCATAAAGCAGACACAGAAGGATTACTAAGGATGTTTGGGCACAAGGTTGAGAGCAGTATTTTGTTTACTACCTATTGAATTTTATTAAAATTAGGTGGCCATTTAGCAAGTAGGAGTTAGAGGGAGCAAGGAGAACCTAGATATTTCAGGATTATAAAATGAATGTGTTTTTCCTTAATGAAAAATACAGACCTTACAATAGAGTTCCAAAAGGGGAAAAAAATCAAACTCAGAGAACTGAAACAAAGGTGTTATTTTAGGGCAAATATCAAGTCAAGGGCTGAGGCTCTTATAGAATTTGTCACGATTTCTAACAACTCTAAAAAGAATTCTGCAAACCCAGATAGGAAAAAAAAATGTAAAAGTCTAGAGGTACTGCGATGACATTTTTGCTAAAGGATTGAGTTGTGGTTTTTAAGCAGTTAAAACCGCAATCACCCCCAAGAATAGAAGGGGAACCAAACTGAGAAATAATCTTTAGCCACGGAGCATGTACCTGGTATCAGTCTCAGAGCATGAAGGTTCAGGATTGTTACAGATGTGGTGGGTGCTATTTCCTTTCCCCTTTTCTCCTTTCCATTTATAAAAATTTATAGCAACTATTCTATTAGCATTATACCTATAAATATATATAAGACAATTTTTAAGGAAAAAAAATATTTTGACTCACAGTATTGGAGGTTTCAGTCCAAGATCAGACGGATTCATGTTTTGGGTCTCTGGTGAGCACGCCAGACTGCAAGGGCAGGAAGCTTGCTGCAGGGCAAGCTGCTCATTTCGTGAGGTAGGAAGCAGAACACAAAAAAGAAGGGTCTGGAGTCCAAAACCTCTTCTAAGAACACATCATGAGTACCTAAGGACTTCCACCGCTCTGCCTGCTGAAGTCCAGCACCTCCTCAAGGTGCCACTCTGAAGATAAAAACTTTAACTCATGCATCTTGGGGAAAAATTCAAGATCCAAACTAAAGTGTTTTGCCTTTGACCCCCACAAAGCTTCAAGTCTGTGACACAGTGGAAAATATAATCCCATTTGCAAGAATCTCAGAATCATTAACTTAAAAGTCCAGTTCCAAATGTTTCCCTCCAAGAAACTAACAAACTCAGGTTATAATTCCTATAGACAAAAAATTTACATAATTACAAACTACAGTGGAGGAACAGGGACAAATGCAGGGTAAACTTTCCTGTTCCAAAAAGAAGGAATAGGAAAAATAGTAAGGAGGAATCACCCCAAAGCAAGAATAGAACCAAGAAAGGATAGAATTGAATATAAAAACTCATGTTTTGTTTCAGGAAAACATGGTGGTAGAAAGTGGGTTCTGATGGGTGGACTATCTCCACTCCTGTACTCTTCCTCCTTTCCTTCCACATGACCTTACGCTTGGGTCTGTTTTGCATGTTAACGACAGCTTCTCTTAACACGTGTCTTATATTCTTGGCATTTCTAAACTTCCTATTTTCTGCACTACAGCTGTGGTTTCATTTCCACAGTTCTATTTAGCATCTCTCTGATGAAGACTGCTTGCAGAGATTCTAACTCTGAATGGCGCAGGCTGCCCTCCAGGATTTCCTTTGAAATAACAGTGGAAGATTCTGTGGCTCTGTGACTCTTGCATTCTGCATCCCTACAAAACCAGTACTACACAGACGATGCTGAGAACTGAAGCTGGCATGAGATACACCCGGACTGTCCTGACTAAGAGGTACCATAGCCTTCTATGAAACCTCGGATTATAAATAAAATGCATGCAAATTATTTACTACATTAGAAACAAGGGTAGCTTCTTATCGACCTCCAAATAAAGTCCTCATTTCCAGTTGAAACTTCATCACACTGGATCTTCCTATTACAGGTCCTTCCTGTCAACATTCCTGTTAAAATATTTGTCTTTTTATCAGAATCATCTATTAAGCCCTACATAAGCATTTTAGGCTTACACTATGTTGATGCTTTAAACTTTTCCAAATTTTTCCCAACTGGAGGTTTCTTCACGTGTTCTGGTTTAGCTACAGACGGTATCCATTTCCTGTATTGGTAAACTTTCTGACATGCTAATAAAATGTCTGTGATAATTTACATAACATAAATGCCTCATTATGGTTGTAGATTTGGAGGTTTGACTAAAAATTTCTTGAAAACTTTGCTTTGAGCCACTCGTGGGCACGTCAGGTGACAATAGTGGCGGATACGTGATAGAGAAGACTGCTTAATCTCATGAGCCAGCTAGCATAAGAGAATGATAAAGAGGCAGTGTCTCACAGTGTCCTCTTAAGGTGCACCCTAATGACAAAGGCCTGCTTTCTAGACGCCCTCTCCTACAAATTCCACAATGTCAAGTGTGCCAACCTGGGCCCATACTTTCATACACAGCAAATTATGTCCTTTTAAAAATGTTATTTTTAGAAGTGCAATGAAATTTGTGTTTTGACTGTTTGGGTGACATTAGGCTGCTAGCATTGCCATGACAAAGTACCCAAAACTAAATGGCTTAACACAGGAGAAATGTATTATGTCACAGTTCTGGAGACTAGAAGTTTGAAGTCAGGTTGTTGGTGGGTTTGACTGTCTTGAAGCACAGAGAAAGAATTTATTTTTATTTTCTCTTTCTGTCGGATGCTGATGATCATTCTCATCCCTGGGCCTCGGGACGTACAGTGTCGATCTCTTTTTCCTTCATTGTCGTAAACTTTCTCTGTCTGTGTGTCCACATTTCTTCTTTTCATATAAGGATGCAATCATTAGAGGACATCTTAATTCAGTGTAATGCTATGTTAAGCTTCACTGTCTATTTCCAAATTAGGCTGTATTTAGAAGTACTGTTAGAAAAGACCTCAAAAGATTTTTTGCTATTTTGACTATTTCACTATAGTTTTTGAAAAGGAACACAACTCAAACAATAACAAAAGCAGTTGTTATACGGGAGTGACAACGATTCACTGGCATTTTAGCCGAGTACTATGATTTAAAGAGATGTTAATGGATCTTGGAATGACGTTAGTATATTTTTAAGTCTGAAAGACATGAGTAAGTGTAGCCAAGACACTATTCCTCACACACTAGTAATTTGACAAACTTTTACTTATTCTCTTTCATATCCTTCCCATGGTCTCACAGTGGAAGCATTAAGATCAATTCCTGACACTTGGGTATTATTCTATCATATGCTTTGGTTAATTTTTTGTGGAATTAATGCAATAAGAGACATTAACGTACTCAAGTATTTGAGTTTTCTTTCCTATATTTCTGCTGTCAATTTAGACAACAGATTCTAAGGAGTTGTATTTTTGTTCTGGGCCCTATAATGAGATATATGGAGCAGAGTTCCCACAAATGGCTCCAGTCATCTGGGTCCCAGGATGATTGTATGACTGCAGCTGAATGAATGAGAACGAGAAGCAGATGTTCGTTGTTTTGTATCACTGTAAATTGGTGGTTGTTAGACCATATCTTATTGAAGTGAAAAATGTGGCTAATGTACATTTTGCATGTAGGGTTTATGTTTTATATTTTTAAATCGTTGACACTGAAAATATGTGAAGGAAACATAAAGAGAAAAAGTTATTTGACAGAGATAACAAAAGAGTAGATGGTGATATTATAAAGTAGATAGTGCAGTCTAACTGTCTCTCTGGATTCATGAGAATAGACATGCAGGGGATGCGGGGATGTTACTTTTGTCTAGTTTATATTATTCTCTACAGCATTTTTATCAACACTCTACATTATATTTCAATTTAATGTTGCAAACATAAAGTCATGGGAGATAACATGTGTTGTTTCCAATGGAACAATTGTTAAATTAGTGAAATACTGCTAGAGAAAATGATAAAAATGTGTTCTTAAATAATGTTTAGAGGTGCACGTGTAGCTGGTATTATTTCTGATTCAGATGGTGACCATGGACTGCATTCCGTTCATTTCATGGTGACCATGAAATGAACGGAATTGTAAGGCAAGTTTTAGGTGCAAGTTTTAGGTGCATGGGTAGGTGGTATTATTTCTGATTCAGATGGTGACCATGGACTGTGTTCCGTTCATTTCATGGTGACCATGAAATGAACAGAATTGTAAGGCAAGTTTTATACGAGAAACTGAGATGAAAAAGATGATCGAAAGAGATGCAACAATTTTTACTGGATGAATGGTGTTATTAAGAAGTGAGTATGCTTTAATACTCTAAGGAGTTTGGCAATAAGAAAAATAATCCAGAGCTGATGAAAATAATAAGGTGCAATAGGAAGATTAAATATGTATTTTTGTCTGCACAAGACCTTACTGAGAAAGGAGGCCAGAGATGCCACGACCTAAACTACAATATTCACGTGGTAGAGGTTGCACAAGCACAGTAGGAGTGACACTGAAATGGCTGTGTGGCATGCCCTCTAAGTTTGAAGATCTTATGCCACAAAAATAGACATGGTACATCCTGGGAGTTCTTTTTTTTTTTTTTTTTTTTTTTTTTTAATCCTGGGAGTTCGGAACAAACATAGAAGTTACACTACCCTACATATAATGCTTCGTTGACTAACTCCTAATGTTCATCTAAAATATTTTGGAAGTTAACTCCTCATAAAAATGCACATTCATCCCTCTTTCCATTTCAAGAAGTTTTTACTAACGTATTATCAGGGTCAACGATTCCTCTTTCAGCTGTGTCAAGTATACTGATGAGCCTTCCAAGGCAGTGCTTATTTCTGTTACACGGCTGCTCATTTCTAACATTTTCTTTTGAGCATTTTTTTACAGTTTTCAAATCTCTGACTATACTACACATTGCATGTTGCCTCTTTTTATATAGGAGTTTTAGTGCATTTATTAGTTATTTTAAAGTGCCTACAATTTCTCATACATAAATTTGGTCCTGATGATTGCTTTGTATCTTCAGATGTGTTTTTGTTACATTTTCTCATGGTTTATATTTTTGTCATTGCTGTTAAAAGCTGACTGGGTTGTACTGGGCTTTAGAAACCAAAGTAAATAAATGTGAAAATTATAGTCATCGTTCTTGGAAATGGTCTATATTTAATATTTAGCATACATACAGATATCAGAAATTAAATTAAATTTATGTATCTTTGGTTTTCAAATATTTCTTGTTTTAGGATTGCCTGTTTTGCCAGTATTAGAGTTCTCTAGAGCAACTACATATATAATGTATGTGTGAGTGTGCGTACAAGATTTATTAGGCAGGTTTCCTACAGGATCAGAGACCAAAGAGTCCACGATGCTCACTGCATGCTAGAAAGCATGAGAATTAAGTAGCTGTTCGATGCAAGAAGCTGAAAACTGTAGAAAAAGAGGGATCAGGGATACAGTACCAGTCCTAGACCAAAGGCCTGGAAGCTCTCTGGAGAGTAACTCATATGAGTCTTCATTGGAAGGGCGAAGAAACAGGTGATGGCAGCAGAAGATACACCTGCTCAAGGTGACTAGAGCTCTTCAAAAAGGCCTCCTGTGTGTGCCTCCTGTAATCCCAGCACTCTGGGAGGCTGAGACAGGAGGATCATGAGTCTAAGCCCAACTTGGGCAAATTAGGGAGACTATGGCTCAAAATATTAAATATTAAAGTGCTGGGAATATAGCTCAGGGCAGAGGCCCTGGGTTCAATTCCCAATTCCAAAAAAGAAACAAATGAATTAAGAACAGCAACTGAAAAAAAAAAAGCAACAAAACATATTGACAATGTCTATCTTTCCCTTTTATTTTATCCAGGTTACAAGGTGCCGTGCACAATGGGGTACTGGGGGACTGGGGTTTTTGTCCCCTCAATTCGCTGGCCTTCTGCTGATCTTCTCAGTAAACATGCCACAGAAACAAGCAAAATTTTGCTTTGCTGTAATCTGCTAGGCTTTTATTAATGCAGTCAAATCGACATGTCATGATTAACAGTCACAGTCCACTCTGTCAACCTGACAAACAGACAAAACTCCTGAAACCACACTTAATCTCTTAATCTCCAAATACAACAGACATTACACAATAGTGCCAACAATGTTTCAAGTATTTTGTGTACAGAGAGAGGTACTAATTGCCTTTCCATAATACCAGGCAAAGTGTTTTTTCTTCAGATGATGCTTACTCTCCTGACATTCCCTAACTTAAATATCAGAATAAAGACTCAGCAGTACTTAAGAGTTGATACTAAGTCAATCAACATTATGTTACAAAACAGAAAACAAAAACACTTGCTTAATATATGTATATATATGTACAAGCATATTAACAAAATAGAAAAGAAATACTCGTAGAAATTACAATCCTCATTTCTCTGGTCACATAGCTACGGGTGGTATTTATAACTACCTTCCTCTACTCTTCTGTGTTCTCTTGGATTCTCTTACTTCAGTAAGTCTGGGTTCTTTCCCTGGTGAGGTAATCCATACCTTCATTCTTGAAAGTTCTGCACAGTTTATCATTCTGCCTTGAATGGGTTGTTGTAGTTTCCCCTGACTTTAAAACAGGGTGTGGCAATACTAGAAGGAATCCAAAGGATCTCCTTCACTCTATGCATGTTCTTTCTTACCTTCAACATGGAGGAGCAGTCCTAGTTCTCCTTGGAAGTCTGGATCTATCACTGCAAATAATATTGTATCACCATTTTACCTTGTTGCCTCAGTGGCGTGAGGAGCCCAAAATACAAAGTCTTAGCTAAGACTTCCCAGTTTACTAGAATCATTGTCATGCTTCCTAGTAGAAAACTTGACAATATGCCACGGCCAGGTGAACAAGGTTAATAGCAGCATCCATAAACTGGGTCCATAGTATATGCAATTGATATATTACAGTGAATGGGACACTTCATTATTGTGTTCTTTCCCGAAACCTTTAACCCTAAACTAATAATAAGGCAAATATCAGCAAAATCTCAAATGAAGACATTAAACAAAATATATGATCAATGATTGATGTCCAGTACAGTATGTTGTGTTCCCCATCAAATTTCTTTGCCGAAGGCCCATCCCCCAGTGTGACTCTGCCTGCGAATAAGGCTTTGGGGATGGAATTAAGGTTTGTTACTATCATAAGGGGTTAAATCTTACGCTGTTAGGAAGGTGACTTCATAAGAGATGAAGATTCACATCCTCTCTTGAGCCCTGAACCATGAGAGGACCAGACAGAAGGCCTGTGTCTCCAGAACAGCCTTTCCCTGAAGGCACATCAGTCCTCTACTTCCCACCCTTCAGTACCACAAGACATTGTGTCAATTAAGTCACCCAGTCATGTGTACCCGATTAACGCAGGCCTAGCACATTAACACTGTACTCTTCAAAACTGTCAACACTGTGAAAAATAAACTGAGAAATTTGAACACTTATCAGGATCCTGAGACATGAAAAGTAAATGCAATGTGCTGTCTTGAATGGTGTGCTAAAAAAAGAAATAGACATTAGGCAGAAAATCAGAATATATTTTAATGTCAGCTAAAAATTATCTATCAATATTAGCTCATTAATTGTGATTTCAATTAATTGTATTTCCAGATGAACATAACAAGAGAAATCAGTTAGAGTTATATGGGAACTTTTGCCACAACTATTCTTTAAGTTTAATCTGTTTAAAGATATTGCTTTATTTAGAAATAAGTTAAGCTTTGTTTCCATGTTTTCCTTCTATTCCTTATTTCTCTTGTCTCTCAACACTTTTGTAAATAAGAAGGGGTTGAAGGGAGGGGAGGGGAATGAGAAAAAAGGAAGCAGCAAGATAGATCATGTACAGGTAAAAATCCCCTATGATGAATGTCATCACTATATGTATCTGAAATGTACCACTAAAACAGAATTAAAAAATTAAAAAGAAAGAAGCTAAATAATTTGACCTAAATTATAAGTGGATCTATGCTTATACAAGACCTGAAAGCTGTTGCTATTCATTTAATTTTTCATTTAGTAAATAATTAATTTTCCCAGGATTTGGGTAGGCTGAGACAGGAATATCACAAGTTCAAGACTAGCTCAAGCAATTTTGGAATTCAGTTAGACTCTGACTCTGAAATAAAAATAAATAAATAAACAGCACTTTTTGAAGAAAAATATCAGAAAACAGTGAGACTAGAAATTGGAAAACTTATATTTTTGGTGGGGTGCTAAGGATCAAACTCAGGGCCTTGAGCTCACTAGTCAAGAGCTCTACCACTGAGTTAAATCTCCAATACCTTACAACATATTTTTTAAAAGTGATGTAATTTACTGCCAAATACATTTTTATTCTACTTAATTTTTGTTTCCTTAAAGTTTCTACCAAATTATAAAATGCTAAAACCACATTATTTGACTTTTTGTATTTTACCTGAGAATTAGGCGAAAGTAACATTTCAATTCATTCATCTGTTTATTTCAATTCATTCATCTGTAAAATTAGAAGGTTGAATAGATAAATAAAGTCGACTTTTTCACTGGAATAATTAAAGTAATGTATATGGTTAAAGAAGAGTAAATAAAATGATATATTACAAATTATTTTGTGTTTCACTGTTCTGGATTCCAGCAAAGTCAGTATTTTATAGATTTTCTATAGCAAGAGTCTCCTGTACAGAGGAAATGGTCTCAGAAAGAAGCTAAAATCTTGTTTATCTTTTTCATGTAAACATCCATGACTCCGCATGTAAGAAGACCCAGATCCAAGAATTTTTAATAGGGAAAGAGAGAAGATTTCCATATATAGTTTTAGCGAATACAAGGCATTATATTTGCTCATATTCATTGGATTCACCAACAAATACAAAAATAATGTTTTTTAAATTTTGCTATCTCTGAAACGTTTCATTTTTAATCATATATTGAATGCATTACGTGGTTTAAAGAAACATTTATAATGAGAAGCATTAACATTCCTTCACTGAATCCTTTTAAAAATATTTCATAGTTTCTGACCATTTAAAATCTCAGGTCTGAAAGTGTATCGTGGACGTTACCAAAAACCTCTGCAGCCAAAGTTCAATGTATTGGTTTTGGATTTTCATGCATACTAAAGAACTATAGTATTTTAAAAAGCAATTTCTAAGCAAGATAAACTTTGTTAAATATTCTAATGATTTCTAGTATTTAGGTAGTTAAAATATTTGTTATATTCTTCTATATATATGTAAAATACAATGAGTAAATTTCATTACTAATATAGAATTATATTTAAATGAAAATTGGAAGCCAATTAGAAATATATACACATGCATATGTGTGTATAATTTCTATCTTTAGTTTTGCTAGTAAATATTGAGATGCTAGTCTTATTTGTCTTTCTCTCTAAAGAGACAGAAATTTATTCTTGAGAACTTTTGGAATTTCTCATGGTCTTTGATATTTTAAATTTTCCTAAAATTCTTCCCTTTGAGAATGTTTATGTTTCCTTTTTTGATATGCTATGAGCCTTTATTTCTGAAATATTTATTTGTATTATGTACTCAAATATTTAATCTTCATTACTATTTTTCTGTATTTCCTTGTTTTATCCTTGTCTTTCTACATTTATACTTCTTAAGATTTAATTTTTTTTTTATTTTTAAAAAATCTTTTCATTCTTTTGCACAACATCTGGAAGAATTTTAATTTGTTTTCCAACTCATAATTTATTCTTCAGATATATTTTTGTATTTATGCCAACTTTAAACAGATTTTAATTACTATGTATATAAAGTTCTATTTGTAAAATGATAACTACATGTCATGTCACATCAATAATGTATTTTCATCACATTATATTCAATTTCTCTGCTGTAACATTTCTATATTAAGTGGTATGTAATAAATGTTTTCTTATTTTTGCTATTGTAGTTGTCTTTGATATTTCATTTATTTTAAATTAGGTTTCTTCTTCAGATATTATTTTAAAATGAGATTACGTTAGAATGCAGAAACTCCAGAAATCAGCAAAAAACATTAATTCATTCTCGTTAACTAAAATGCCAGTAAATGCTACTAAAAGTCAGAGCGATCCTCCAGCGGCCTGGGAGAGCCAGGCTCGGAGGTTGGACAAGGAAAATGTCGGGGAGTTAATGACAGGCTACTCAACAACCCGCCCGTTTCCTGCACCTCTCGAGCAGAATGACAAATCTGACTCACTTACGGGGTACAATGTTTTGCTAATGCTATTGATTTATACAATCAGGGAGCAAGCACTGATTTTCCTAGGGAGATAATTTTTTTTATTCTAATTTGTTCTCTGAGAATTCTTTCTGGCAACCATCTGCTCCAGATTGAATCAAACACCATTCAGGGCCAACAAATCCCCCAAATTCCCCACAATTTTTATTTTGGTTTTTAGAATCCTGGATACTTCATGCTTAAGAGTCGATCTCCATTGGGAGAAACTGCGGGTTGGCTAATTTATCAACTGCAGAAACATGAAAATTTCAAACTTACATTTTTACTATTATGCAAGGGTGATATATGTAGTGTGTGATAATTAGAATTGTTCTCTTAATGTATGTCCCTATTTCCTGTAAATGAAGGAATTATAATCAGTCCTTCAGGATAGCCACTTCTGCATACATTTTCTTATTAGAAAACATATTAAACACTGAATCATGTGTTATTTAATAAATGAATTATTGAAAGCAAACCAGTCTTGGAGCATCATTTATTTATGTTTACATAAAAATAAATTCTGTATTTGAATATTTTACTGTGCATTTTGTGCAGCTACTGACCACAATCTGCTCTGGAAAGTAAGAAAACTCTAATAAATGTTATGGGTCTGGAAGACATTGTTATTAGAGTTTTTATATTCTTTCCATAAATACTATATTAATAGTTAAATAACTATTGCATATGTTCATGTCCTCTAATGGCCAGCACGTCAAACAGAATAAAGAGATATTTCTCATACAACAAATGGAAAAATTAACATCAGATATTTACCCAAAATTTTTCATATGCTAAGTACATTTTTGATTCAGATAATGCCAACTTTTCAGTGCACACATGTTGTATCAGGGAGGAGAATAATAAAAACAAGGCTCATAAAATATAAATGTAGTGAGTTGAATCCTGTGTCAATCGAAACAAATTTAACTGGAGATAACAGAAATACCTGTCTAGGTAGGACCTTGTTATAAAGACGTAACTATCTATAAATATTTAGCTGCAATCAGCACTTCAGGGAGAAAACCTGTTTAAATATTTAGAAAGGCATGCATGAATCAAAAGTTAAATGAAAAAGATGTAAAATTGTACATGATAGTTCCCTAGACTCTTATCTTATCTATCTTTTCTTTCAGAGTACAGTGGTATATTATTCTGTACTTATAGAACAAAATATTACATGGATAAGTGACACAAATATAAATTCAGGTTTTAAAAATATGGACCACAAAATGTCTATGTTAAAAAAACATGTACACGTGTAACAGAATTTGACACAGAAATACTCTTTGAAAGAGGATCCTTTAATGAAAGGTAGTAGTATATCTGATTCACTTACTATATGCTTAAAACTACATAAGCCCTTAATATCTACTTATGGCCAGATTGGATTTATTGCAATGGCAAAATTTTGCTTGGAGATGGGAAACATAACATATATTTGAACAGAATTTCATATCTATCATGTTATTTTCTCTTTCTCTGGCATTAGGATTTGGTCACCTTTTAAATAATTGAAGCAGGGCAGTGTGGGGGAGAAAGGCACACCATGACGACAGACTTCGCCTTCATTTGAGTTTCACTCTGAATGAGTGTGATTGGCAATGTCCCAGATGATGACTGTATTGCTTCATTTGAACGCTAAGTGGAGAGTAGAGCATTATAGACACTGTTCTTAATTCTGAAAAGAGCAAGGCCCGCAAAATCTCGACTTTTGTGTATTTAGCTTCTACTAAATCACTGAGAAAATAAATGTATAATATGTCAGGTAGCCAAGGATTTAGAAAGAAGAAATATTTAGGATAAGGGAAAAAGAGAAGGATGAGAGGATGTAGCATTATTTTAGGGAGTTTTGACAAAGGCCCTCAGCTACTGTTTCACAGGACAGAGATAAAAGGGTTCCTGGCAGAAAATTGCAGGCAGTAGGACCAGCAAGAGAATACGTCACAATACAGAAGCTGCTATTTTCTTAAGAAATGTCATAAAGGTTGGTATGCTGGGACAAATAGACACATAAGAGTGCTACAGAACAGCAGAGTGGCAGGGCTGTGTGTCTGTGGGTGTGTGTACGGGTACTTTTCTAGGGTCATATAGGATATGAAGAGAATATCAGAAGGGATGCTGTGGGGATATTAAGCAGAGAAGTGTCTATTATATGATTACCGTGAAAATATAGTTAGCCCGTCTCACAGAAAGAGAGTCACCCAGAGCAGCACGAGATTAGATGTCAAGGATGAGGCTAGAGGCAATTTCCAAGTGAAAAACGATGTTGGCTTTCATTAAAACAGTAAGTGCAAACTATGAGTAATTGCCTGATTCTTGACATATTTCAAAGAAAGAGAAATGAAGTCTGGTAATAATATGGAGAAAAATAATAATGAAAGTATTAAAATATTGTTCATCGTTTTTGCAACCTAGATTGAAGTAAGGCAGAAGGGAATTATCCATTCAGTCATTAGGTCAGTAAACAACTGATTCTTTAAAACATCAAAATTCAGACATTTATTTAAATAAATAATCAGGAAGGATTATGCAGAGAACCAGAGTTATCCAAAGAATTGGATTGATATAGGTGAGTGTGTGTGTGTGTGTGTGTGTGTGTGTGTGTGTGTGTGTGTGTGTAAAATAGATGTTAAATTGCTTCATGTGGTCATAGAGGCAGACAGGTTCCAGGATCAGGAGAGGACAGTGTGGAGAAATTTGAGTCCAAATTTCATTAAGTTTAAAAATTCGAACTAAAAGCTGATGTTTCAGTTCAAGTGTAAGGATGGGAAGAATCTGATGGACCAGCTCAGAAGCAGCCAGTAGGAGAGTCCTCTTCCTCACAGAAGGGTCAGCTTAGGTATCTTATTAAAGCCTTCAACTGATTGGACAAGACCCACGTAGGAGATGAGATCAAAAAATATAGTGTGTATTTTTTAAAAATTGTCGACAGTAGAAGACACATTGTCATTAGTCCCCCTCACAACACCTCCCCCTTTTTCAAGTCCAGCTCGCCCATGAATGGTGCCCCCCACACAGCAGTGGTCACTGCATCTCTTATCACCCCTCACAAAGACAAGATGAAATGGCAAGAATAATGGGCTATAAGTGTTGGAAGCAAGCAGCAGTATCTTAAGAGTGACTAATGGCAATATGTCTTTCACCATAATAATTTTTTTTTTTTTTTTTTTTTTTGGTGCTGGGGATCGAACTCAGGCCCTTGTGCTTGCAAGGCAAGCACTCTAATCACTGAGCTAAATCCTCAGCCCCTCACCATAATAATTTTTAAAACTCAATTATTCATTACACTTTTCCATCACTTCTTATATCTTACTATAAAGGACCATATGCTTTATATAGTCTACAGAGTCAAAGTCAATCTCATTTGGAAACACGTTCACAGACATATTTCAATTAATGTTTGAACAAATGTCTGGACTCCCTACGGCCAGGGCAAGCTCACACATAAAGAAGCAACTGCCATATCATGAACACAATCAGATAGCTGAGGGAGGAGGTCCGTTAGGTGGCAAGAAGTCTTCAGTCAGCAGTCAAGAGAGAACTACGGATGGTGATGTGAAGCAACCTGAAAGTCATTTCTTCAGGGCAGCTAGGCCTTCAGATGACTGCAGCCTTACGAGAGCCAAGTTAGGACCATTCAGCTGAGCTGCTTCTGAATTCTCAACCCAAAGAAGGGAGAGTCAGTGTTTATCTTTTAAGTTTCTCAATTTTGTAGGAATTTGTTATACTGTAATAATTAACTATGACAGACTTGGGCATTCATTGAAAATATCATACTCTCATATCTTCATCTGTGGGCCAGCCTTGGAACCCTCGTGATCAGAACCTGAAAAAAAATTCAATCAATTGAAAAGAGAGGAGGTTTTTGTAAATTATTTTAAATGGCACGTTGATATCTTAAAAGGAAAAGATGCTTTCACATGGATGAAAGAAATAGATTAAAAATCTTCTTGGAAATCAATACACTTGTGGTAATTGGAGAAAAATCCTAATTGAGACATTAATCAGATGAGTATCATTTATGAACAATATTTCAGTCGACATCTATAAATGTCGCTCCTATGACACTGTCCTGCCTACCTGCTCTAAACATTATTCTGTGCAGAAGTTGCTCTCTATTTCTGCTGCTGACGTGGTTCCAGTGACCCACGGAGAGTAAGAGAAGCAGCCTGTTCTTGCTGCGCCGTTTGTTCTGCAGAGTTACAGTTTCCTCGGCTGGCTTCGGGCTTTAAATGTGTTCTCCATTTGGTAGTTGTAGCAGACATGAGGGCAGGGTGCGGAGGGCCAGCATGTGAAAAATCCATCGCCGCCCAGATTTTAAAATAATAAAGTTTCATCCTGAGTTTTCAAACTTCCATTTTATTTCTCAGGAACACATTTAGATAATCATGAGATTTTTACTTAAGTACAAACATGTTCTTCTCTAAAGTTAAAATCAATTCTTTATTTCTGCTTCTTTATTTTAACCTTCATCATTCACTTAAAATCACTTTTTTTTTTTTTTAGCATTACACCTTTGTGCCCAGAAATGTTCCTCGGCAATGCAACTTGCCGTGATCAGTATTTTGGGCAGTGGGAAAAAAGCTAGTATCAAAAATATTTTGATTAAAAAAGATGACAATGTAAAGGCACAGATGTGATAGCTTTATCAAAAACGACTTGTGAAGCATCTGCAATACTGTAAATTTGCACTCTTTGCCTGCTTGAGCACATACATTTCACTTTCAGAATATTTTTGCAAATTGTACACAAACAGAAAGCAGAAGCTTTTTTAATAAAAAAGTGCATGTATAAATGATTTGCATTTAAATATAATAAAACTTTTTTTATAGACAATTGGTCCCCATTTCATATAACAAATACCTTCTATTTTCATTCATAATAAAGACTTATACAACTAAAAAAAAAAAACCTAAGTACTCAGCAAGATTAATGTTTATCCCTTAAATTCACTAGGAATTATTTCATGATGATGTTATGGATTCATTATTTTTTTTCCTCAAATTGATGTGTAGTATTTTGGCTACAAAATTTTCATTCTGTTGAAAAACATATAAATACGTATTGAAACATACCATAAGAAACTTTTTTTTTCCTTAATGGTATTATGAAATATATTGTCCCCACTTGCTGTGGTTATAAAGGTAGTAAATAAAATCAAAGTGGATGCTTGTTATGGTTTGAATATGGTTGTTCCCATGACAATCTGATGTTGAGGTTTGGTCTCCAATATGGCAGTGTTGAGAGGGGATTTCTTTAATACACGAGTGGTGGTTAAGAGAATTTAATGTTTCTCTTGAGAAAGTGAGCTAGGACTGAGGGACTGGAGTTGTTTCTGTGAGAGTGTATGGTTATAAAGCAAGTCAGCCTCTCCTTTCTCTGACAAACACACACGTACATACCTCCTTGTCTAACTTTTTTCACAAAATATGAACCTCATGAGAAGTGCAATAAGCAAGTATAATGGCCTTGGAACTCAAGAACTAAGAGTTAAGTAAACCTCTTTTCTTTATGAAATATCCACCTCAGGTATTTTGGTATAGCAACAGAAAGTGGATTAACTTTCTTATAGTACTTTTTTTTTAATTCATGAGCAACTCAGTTTCCTTTTATAAAAAAAGATACTTTCTTTACAAGTTATTGTATTCAGTTAACTTGTACAAATACTGCCATGTGATATTTCTTATTTTTAACTCCAATTTATATTAAAGTGTTTTAATTTAAATACATGTCTGAGATTCCTAAAGCATTTCCAGGCTTTATATTGCTGGAAAAAAAAATAGTACTGGTTTTATTCAAAACCCATAAACTGTTGTCTTCAGAAATATTCAGTTATAACTCGGTTATCACTGAGTTAGACACAGAAAAAATGAGAAATATCTGCAGTAAAAATGTAGATTAAAATTAAATAGTAAATAAATTTGGGGAAGTAAAAATAAAGTGACTGAATTGTCCCTTCACCTTAGCTATTTGCATGAAAAAGTAATAAAGCATTAACAAACTATTACACAATTTGGTATAATTGCTTTACCAATGTAACCTCATATGCCATGAGTATACTTGTATACAAAATAACTAGGACACTGGAATAAGAGAGAAATAAAATTTTAAAGCTGGATTTTATGTGCCAGGGAAGAGAAATCAAAGAAGTTATGGAACTCAGGTAGGGCTTTTACTGTCTTCTCTTCTTCTGGGCACTAGCAGCTGTTATACACACACACAAATAGTTTAGTTGAAAAATACATTAAAATGTACAAATTTTGTCTTTACAGTGAAGTTAATGATCTGTTCATGCACCATAAAATATAGCTTTACAAAGGAAATACTGCATCATTAAAATTCACATTTATGAAACCCAAACGTGTGGAATAAAAGGACAGCAGTCTTCTGAAATTATATTATATTCTACCAAAGTGTCTAGGCTTTAAA
>PVJO010022787.1:0-27377 GCA_004026905.1 Hystrix cristata | reverse complement strand
GTATGATGATTTTAATTCTTCTGGGAAGATCCCCAGTAGGGGAATAGCTGGGTCAAATGGAACCTCCAGTTGTAGTTTTTTGAGGAATCTCCATATTGATTTCCACAGTGGTTGGACCAGTCTACATTCCCACCAACAGTGGAGGAGTGTTCCTTTTTCCCCACAGCCCCGCCAGCATTTGTTATTGGTTGATTTTTCCGTATACGAGGTTCTTTCTGGAGTGAGATGGAATCTTAACGTTGTTTTGATTTGCATCTCTCGAATGACTAGTGATGTTGAGCATTTCTTCATATATTTATTTCCCATTTTTATTTCTCGAATAATTTTTTTTAAGTGAGACAAGGTCAGATTTCTGCTCTTCCACAGTCCTGCCTTGGGTGCCTTTTCTTCGATTTTTATTTCTCCCTTTTAAAAGTAGTATATTTTGCTGATATATAACAAATACATTCATCACAAAGAATTCGTACATATCCATATCTCGCCTTGACCTGTTTTACTTCCATTAAGAATTTTAAAATCACCTTACAATATAGAATTTAAAACCGTGAAATAAATCCTGGGAATTATTTCCCTTTAACAGGTAAGTAATATTTACTGGGTGCTTAGTACAAACCAGATGTTGATTTTGAGCAGAATGAACTGACTCTTCTTTCACAGAACTTACAATCGAGGCGTTTGATGACCAGTTGAACTTTCTGCAGTGATGGAAATGGTTTTACTGTCATTGTCCAATACAAGAGCAAGTAGCCATCAAATGTGGGTAATTTAACTGAAAAATTAATTTTTAAAATTTTAATTAATTAAATTTATATAGTCATATATACTTAATAGCTATTATATTGGCCAACATAAACCAAGCAAATGTTAATCCAACATTGAAGAAAATATATAATTGCTAATTATGAGAACTGTTCTGAGGGTAAAGTAATCTGAACAATAAATTTAAGGGGCTCTAATATCCTGAGAAGGGACTGTCAGGAGGATATTTTGACGATGTCATAAGGCACTGATATCAGAAGAGCAAGCAGGAATTGCCAGAGAAGAAAATTGAGGGTAGGCAAAGACAGCAAATTAGTAAAAGCAGAAAAATATGCTATCCATAAAGTATAAAGTTCTAATAGGCAACACTGAGTCAATTGCAGGCTTCTTATTTCACTCTCCAATTCTGAATCACCTCAAAATCTGACTTTGAACGGGGAGAAATAAGTTAGAGAAGTAAAAAGCATTCAATTCATGAAAAATCTTCTAGAATGCAATTGACAAAGAAAGGAAAACTATTGAGGATTTTAGAGTAGAAGAATAGTCGTACCTGTGCTTGTTCAAAATCTTTCTAGATGAAGTTGAAAGAGAGGCTTGTATGAATAAAAGTGGATGAGGTGACAAAATGTAGGTGGTCAGGGAAGTAGTCCTGGCAAGACACCATAGTAGCTGGACTGTAGAAATGGGAATGGAGAGAAGAGATGTTTTCAGGGGTTTTGAAGAATGAATTTGCTAGAGTCTAATAAACATAGGTCTGGATTGAGGAAAATCTTAGAATCACATATAATCCTAGGTTTTTGACTCAATTCTCAGGACTGAAAGGATGGAACAATCATTTACCAAGAAACAAAACTGAAAGTTATTTCAATCTAGGATTAACTTCTGCTATGGCCTCCACCAGTTAGTGATTATATTTGTGACATTTAAAAGTGATATAGTCAAATGGATATGTAGGCATTAAGATCAGAGGAGATACCTGGTTAAAAAATACAAATTTATGGGTCACTGGCATGTCAGTTTAAAAAGTTAACAGCCAAAAATATAGTTTCATAAAGCGAAAGTACGGGAGTATAAAAGAGAAAAGGGCCTAGAATTGAATCATTCATAATTCCACGGTTTTATTTATTTTCTCAATTGATTTAATGTTTTAATTAATTTTTGTCTCTAGGCCATCTCAACTCAACTTAGATAACAAATTATGAGTACTTACATTTATGAGTACTCTTTACTGTAACTCATTTATTTCCAATTTAGAACTCAAAAGAATTGTTTAAACGTGTACCCTTCTTCATATCTATACAGTTTCTGTACAGTTTTCTCCCTTTTGCTCTCTCTAAACCTTCAAACTTCCAATTCTTTCAAACCAAAGTTTAAATTTTCTGGTAAAAGACTTTACAGTGAGATATGTAACAGATTTTTTTAAAGAAATGTATTCGTTAACCTTAAATCATCTGAGGTTAGTTGAATGTATGGAAGCATGTTTTTTCCACGAAATTTCTAGAAATGCAAACAACAACATGAAGCTCTCTAAGGACTTTCTTTCTACCATTACCTGGACATGTCCCTCACTGCACTTCTTCCTGTTCGTTTGTAGCCATTTAGCACTCTTTCGTATCATCCAGGACTTGCAGGACAATAGTGGTCAACTTCCAGGAAGCACTTTACAATAGTCGTTCACCAGTTACCCGAATCGCTATGTCCATGTAGATAGAATAGGAGATCTCCTTCTCATTTATCTATGGTACTTTGGTATTGGGGTGTTTGGTGAGGCCTCTTCAAGGTATGGTGGCTAAAAGGAAGTAAATAAAGGATTCTTTTTTTTTATGTTAAAGTTCACATTTTTTAGGGAATCAATCAGGTACTTTTTTAAACTCAAAAAGGAGTTTGAAAGTGCCTTGTAATCATGTAATCAAATGGCAAATGGATAATTCATTATATGATTTATAATTGGAAAATTATCATCATTTTTCATTTTGGTAATTTATGAGTAAAGAATTTGAAATGCTAAGGCATTTTGTTGACACATGTCTTTGTAAATATATTTACATATAATATAATGCATATACAAACCTTATAACAGACCCATGTACAAATAATTAAGTGACTAAAAATAAAATATGCTTATGTTTATGTATAATCACCTTTGGGCTGATGACAAACTATTGAAAATAGTGGCTTAAAAACCCATTTATTTATTTTATAACTGCATTTTGGCCATTTGTCATGGGATCCCCTGGGTAATTTCCTGGTCTCTTTTGGCCTGTTTGCCTCTGTGGCCAGACCCTGGGTGACTGAGGGTGAACTGCTTCTTCTCCATGGAGTCTTTCATCATCCAAGAACCAGCTCCTTCCTGACTTGCTCTGTGAGTGTAATGCCACGGGTCCTCAGGGCAAGGGAATGTGCACAAGGCCACTCAAAGCTCTCATTTAAAACTTGTAACATTTGATTCCCCTCACTTTCTATTTGTCATAGAAAGTCACTATTCTGGTTCAGATTCAGGTTGTTGAGAAATACACAGAGAATGGAAAATATATGTCCAGATTTTGAAAACTATATGATACACTGTAAAATAAAATATTACCGACTGCTCTATAAATTTTTTATATATTCCATACAGAGTTCGTTCTTTGTGGTTTCTGTCCTCTCTTCAAATCAGTGTAAGTTGGATGTTGGTCATCGACTTCCTTAAGAAAAGATCAGGCCTGTTGGTTTCTCTTTTCTTCCTACCTGGCAGAATCCACAAGTGTCAGCCAGCTGCAGCCCTTGTGAGGAAACCTCCAGAAAATGCTGCTTGAGTTTCTAACAGTGTTGCCATATACCTGTTACGGTGTTTGCTACAGCATAAGTGAATACTTTCTTCTGGCACCTGCTGGGGCCAGACAATTTATCTTACTCATTTTTGTGATCCTTGTACATGGAACTGTGCCTGGACAGAGTGCAGGATTAAAGATTTTTAGTCAATGATTGCATGAGGGTTAAATAAACAAGTGTTCTAGATTACAGAATAAAAATCCTTTTTAATAGAGAAATACAATTTAAAATAAAACAATAACAAAACCACTTACAAAAGATTAGATATTATTATACTTAGTGAAAAGACAATTTTTAAATGTAAAAATCATACATTTTATATGTCTTCTTTTCATCCTTGTCTATCCAACAGGACCTAATGATCTTGGTAGTAGGTGGGACCTAACACCAGGACTAATGAACCTGGGTAGTAGTAGGTAGTAATCTACCTAGATTTTCTCTCAACTGTATTATTTTTCCAGCAATTAAACTAGCTCTTAACTGAAAGCATGATATTTTCTTTCATGATGTCAGGAAATATTTAAGAGAGCAAATTTCCAGTCTGCCTGAGACACACCCAGTTTAGTGCCTTTTTTCTTGATATATTAATAATGCCCTTTTCCTACTGCCCAAATTATTGTAGACTGTACTATAAACGTAGGAGATGATTATCCTTAATATAGTCTGTGCATTCATTGTGAGGCTCAAACCCTGAATAGTGGCCCCAGCATTGAAAAACAATCCCTATTATACTGTAATCATTCATATTATTTGAAGTCAAATAAGCTCATGTTGAATTTTTCACTGCTATTCAAGAATTTTGTCTGGTAGACCTCAGAAAGGACTAATAAGTTTATAAAATATGTCAACTAAATGTTACTGGCAAATGGCTCCAGTATAAACAAATTCTTTTTGGGCTTTAGATAATATAACCAATAAATAATTTATTAAGTAAATGGAAAACTCTCCAAAGATCACGACAAAATCGTTAGGTTAAAATGCATGGTAAAAGTGGCATTGAATCTTTTACACAGGGAGAGTGGAGTTCCGTGGCCTCTTGGCCCGTGAGCCTTCTGTGGTTCACAGCTGACCTAAAGTGACAAAACGTCTAGCTGTTCCCAACAGAGTTAGGCTCTGGGAATCCCAGGGTTATTTAATAAAGGCAAAAGAATAAGGGAAGTCACACAGTGTATGTTGATTTTATATTTAAATATATATTTCCTCAGATAATTTCTTTCCTAAACGACATAAATATCACCCACCCAAATGAAGATTTTTTGCTATAATTAGTACAATTTCCTTAAAAAAATAGGCTACATAATATTCACTGCATGCACTTGTCAACCTTGTAAGTAATGTATGGTGTCTTCTTTTTAAAAATGCAAATCTGTGTATACTGGGCCACGAAAGAGCTATCAAGTAATGCTTTCCAAAGATTTATGTACAGCAGGTGATTCCACAATAGAATAAAACTTTGTGGATAAATGTACAGGAAGATACTTCTTTATTAAATGACTAGTAAATTTTCCAAAAAGATTATTTGGTTAATTTTCTTCATAAACCAATGTTTGGCGTAGTTGTTAAAGTTTACACCTTTCTTTCCCCAACCCCACCCCTTTTACCATTATTAAATGAATCTATGCAGCAAAAAATTGACACTGCCTGGGCACGGTATAGCTAAATGTTCCTTGTGAACAATAAAATTTTAAGACAATGATATGAGAGGCTGGAAGACATTACATACTTTCACATGCTATTTTCACCAGAATTAAATGAGTATTGTGTTTGGCATTCAAAAAATATTCACGTATATTCATAGCTTTATAGGTAAGTTATCATATCAGCATTTTAGCTTCTCTAATTGAATACAGACTTTATCTTTGCTATTGTTATCCCAATGATTATTCTTCATTGCTGCTTTTCCCAGGAGAGCACCACGAAGGGTGCCTCATGGCTCTATACCTGACAGCATTCATACCTACAACTAAAGCAAAATTAAGAATTGAACAACAAGGACATGAACGAGTTGTTTTTTTCTTCAACAATGATTACTCTTAAATTTTTAAAAACACGAAATGATTTACCCTTTGGTTATTATGATGGTCTTTATTGGGTACCTTTTACCATAGTGGCCAAAGAATTCCTAAATCATTCTTGGAAATTTTAAATAAAGCAGTTGAGACTGAAAAGAATAAAGCTCCATTCTGCTCTAATCCTTTGTCTTTCATTTTTATTGATGCCTTGCCAGTGATACTATCCTTTTTTTACTTAATTTCTGAATAATATGTAATAATAAAATCTATTCACAAAAGGAAATATAAAAATACGCATCTCTCTATGTGCCATTCTATAACTCGATCTTTTGTCTTCCTTGTATTTGATAACTGCTCATCCTGTCCAGACACTTTGCAGTGAGTGGAAGAAAATTCAAGCCTTCGAAAGTTGGAAAAAGGATAACATACCTTTGAAAACGATTCAAAAAACACCCATTTTAAGGAAATATCTGTCAGCTGTCATTTTACTCTCAAAAACCTTCTACAGCCCCTCATCCCTCCCGTGTCCCTTTGCCAGGAGCAGAACAGCAGTTATTTTTACTTATCAATAAGTGTGAAACCGTGTGGGCGTGGCTTTCATGTCTTTTTTTTTTTCCTTTCCTTTTTAACATCAATCAATTTACTCTAGAAGGGGGATTGAAGAACAGGGCTATCCACTTAACAAAACAATAAATATGGGGGAATTTATTTCATCACATATTTTAAACTAATTTTCCTAGTCACCCTTTCAATTCTAATAAAGGCCTGAGAAGGAGGGAGGAAGGTCAGAGATCCTTTCTCCTTTTCCAGCTGGAGGTTACTGTCATTGTACTAAACCATCAGAAAGGAAAGAGCTGGATGAAAAGAACCTAACTCTACTATCTCCATTCATTCCTTTGCTTATTCTTGTATTCCGCCATCCACTGAGTCACATATTTATATGATATGTACAGGTACATATTTATAAATATCTTGTAGCTATCATAGATATAACAGTGAACAAGATGAAGTTTACAGTTTGTGGCGTGTGGAGACAAACAATAAACAATCAAATATATGTGTAGCAGGCACTATGAAAACAGTAAAATAGTGCAAAGAGCCAAAGGACTCTGTGGATCGGGAGGGAAGAAATGAAGCAGCGATAGTTAGATAAAATAGCAGGAAAGTGCTCTCTGTAGGGATACTCTGAGTTAGTGATAGAGAAAGAGCAAGCAACTGGGTAAAGACTGGGGAAAATGCGGTGGAGCAGCCCGGGGACCTCAGTCCATGGCACTGAGACCAACGAAGCCTGCCGGGTTTAGAGAAGATCGAGGAGACTGTGTGGCTGGGAAGGTGTCACCGAGGCCCTGGAGGGAACCAGACTGCTTCTGGGGCCGCACTCACTAGCATCTTGAAACTTGGCACTGCACTGAAAACCGTCAGACTTTTTAACACGTACAGTGATAGGAAAACTCGGATATGTTTTTAGAAGTCAATTCTGGCTGTTGCTGTGGGAAGGTCTGCAGAGAGGCAAGGATGTTTTGAATAAAGGATCTGTCCAATAGTATATTTAGTTTAAATGAGGGGTGATGATAAATGGACAGAGTTTTAAAAAATATACAAAATGCATATATTCAAAGAAGAGTGGTATTTTAAGTGCTAATGACAAACACTGTTCCTTATTATTTTTAAATATCAATATTTAAAATAAGATGTGAAATTTCTTTTGGGAGAAATTCAGAGCCTTTAGTAAAATATGTTTTCAGTATATTTTCAAACTGAGTGTAATTAGATATTTTTTTCTGAGATAATTTTGTATTTTTCTTGGAATTTTTTCATGTTTTGAGTCTACTGTACTTTTATATCCTTTAGTTTTGCAACTATTTCTATTGTGATCAGTGATACATTCATATATGCTAAATCATATTTCTTTTATTTATGTTGTAATATTGACTTATGGTTTTACCCTGTTCCCAGTTCAAGTTTTCATCAATACTTCAATCAGTTGAATAGTTCTGATTATTACTTTCTGTTTATTTTTCCATCTTATAACTACATGGATGAGATTTTCTACCCATTTTATTGTTGCTCATCTTTAAATGTGCAAGAGATCCTAGAAGTAGCAGTAATGGATGAACTATAAAAGGAGGTTAGAATTTGGATAGTTTACTAGTCTTAGTTCAGTTGAACTTTCCTTTAGTGATACAAAGATGTACATTTTCTTAATAAAGCCTACTTATCAGGAATAAATCAATTAATCTTCTGATTCTGTGATCTGTTGTTTTTTTTTTTTTCTTTTTTCTATTGACCACCAGATGACTTTCCTTCTTTTTTTCTGTCTTTGCCAGATAGCTTAGATATGCCATTTTCTTCCAAACTGCCTCAGTCTGTTCTAGAAGTTTACCTTCTCAGGATGAATACTTGTGATCCAAGCAGTTTCAACTCAATTTCTTCCAAATGATCAATGTTCTAATCCATGAGTTTCCTACTGTGAGTATCCCCTCCCCTCACGATGGCCAGCCCTGAGGCTTAGTAAGATTTCTCCTCTTTCCTAGGCAGCAGAAGCCAGCCTTGTGACCTGGGAGAGTGCCAGGTGTTACTGCTTACAGTATTTTAGGTGTTTATTCTCAAACTTCCACAGGAATAGTAGATTTTACATCATTTTCTCTGCTTATAGGATATGTGTGGCTCATGGGAAATTTTATTTTATATCCTCAGAATCCTGTAGCCTTTGTGGAAATTTTGTAGATGCATATAGATGTACCTGGCTCCAATCTGTTATGAGCACTAGAACAAGAAGTTTCGTAGTTAAGAAACTAAATATGCTCTCAGTAATGAATTAATATTCACTTTAGGATGTTTAACTTGCCCATTTTACATGCTTAGAAATCCAGAAGATCTCCTTTATTTGCTCCATTCACTTGTAAAATACCTGATTCTATACTTATACCTAGGTGTTAATTTAACTTTCACCTTCAATAGGGCACTAATTATTTCAGCTAGTTCTTTCATGGATAAATACTTGTAGCAGATCCGAGAGCAGAATGTGCTTTAACAGATTTCCTACTTAAAAGTCACGCTTTTGAGCCAATTACTCATGTTCAAAAACTCTTCTAACTGGGCTGAAGCCAAAGATCCCTACCTATAAACGAGTCTATAGTTTCATGTTTCTTCATCATTACTAAGCAACTATATGAATCAAGTGATTCTGTAACAAAGGAACTCAAGTTCTGAGGGGGCACACTTGTGTAATGCACAAAACATGGGCTTTGGCATCCAAATTGTTTATTTCAGTTTTGTTTTGTCACTAATTAGCCTTTTCTTTTTTTTTTTGTTTTTTTAATTAGCCTTTTCTAAATAAGTTTAAACACTGTATAAATTTATATTTTAATCATGAAGCACATATCACAATACCTATTTGCAAAGATTTTTTTCCCCAAAGAGGTACAATTATTAGAATGATACATGCATATCCATGTTTATAACAACACAATTTATAATAGCCAAACCTTGGAAAGGGCCTATGTGTCAATCAACAGATGAATGGGTAAAGTAAATGTGATATTTAAATACAGATGAATGGGTAAAGCACATGTGGTACTACTCTGCCATAAAGAAAGATACATTTGATGCATTCATAGTTAAATGGATGCATATTGAGACCATAATATTAAATGAACTAAGTCAGATATACAAGCTTAAACATTGCATGCTTTTTCTTACATGAAAAACCCAAAATATAAATAACAAGCCAAATAAGTATAGATAATAGGAAGTAGGGAGAACTTTTTTAAATGGGATAGAAACAGGAGCTGGAGGGAGAGGTAAGGAGGAGAGAGAAAAGGGATAGGAAATAAAAGAATTGAAAGAAAAAATGGAAATTGAACTTTTGAAAATGGCAAAGGGATCAAGAATTGGAAGGTAGAGGAAGGGATGGGAAGGATAAAGGATGAAAAAAATTAAAATGTATTATACACGTGTACCAGCTCCCCAGAATAAATGTAATCATTGCAAACATTTAGTAATGAATTTTTAAAAATTAATAAGAGAATACCTGCTTCTTGGAATTTATTTATTTGTTTATTTATTTATGCTGTTCTATGATTTGAGGCCACAATCTTTTCATTGAGCTATATCCTTAACCTTTTTTTGTCTTTTTTATTTTTGTTTTGAGACAGTATGTCACTAATTCACTAAGTAGCCTAGATTTGACTCTAACTGGCAGTCTTTCTGCCTCCTTCTCCCAGAGTGCTGTGAACAGATGGGCACCATATTGAAGTTACTTGTCGTGTTTAAATGAGATAATACACTGAAAACACCTAGCACAATACTAGGTAGACAACATACATTCAAAAAAATTTTGCACCTTTTTTTTCTCTTATGAGATACTAAAATTGCTTAACAAAGACACATTGCCACAATCAGCCCTCCAGTTCTGTTAAACAAAATTACAGAAGGCCATTGTTTGGACTGAGCTCCTGCAGTAGACCTGAAAGGAACAGATAAAACCAAAATAGAAACACTCCTACTAAGTCCAGACACACACAAAACAATTGACATCTTAAAGAAGTAGTTAGGGGGTTAAGGGGTTGGGGATTTAGTCCAAGGGGTAGAGCGCTAGCCTAACAAGCACAAGGTGCTGAGTTCCATCACCAGCACCCCTTACCCCCAAAAGTTGTTAAAACCCCAAGGAGGCCAGACTTTCCTGAAAACAGGAGACTGTACTACAAATCTACCTAAGTCAGCACTAAGGGAGTCTCTCTCTTTCAGTCCTTAGAAAACAGGTAACCTGCAGTGAGAAACACGATGTTAACCTACTAGTGTCTTTTTTTCCTACTGCTCCGTATTCTTCTTCCCAATTCACGAAACCCAGTGTCTCACCATCACTGACGAAACCCAGTGTCTCACCATCACCAGGGGAAGCATTCGTTCCATTTTGTAGGGTAGAGGCTACCATGTTACAAGAATCAGAAGGAAAAGCCAAGCAGCTCTGTAACTAAATTTGTGGCATTTTGCCTTCACTAGCCTTTAACTTACTCAGTTATTAATATCTCTCACCTCAGAATAACTGATCATCGTCTTTTGAATAGAATATTTACTAAGAATTCACAGACACAAATACCATAGTAATTTATAATTTGATGTTCAGAATTTTATTTCCATATTCAAACTAGGAAAACGTGCTAAAAATGACTGATTCCAACCTCTAGCCTTTGAGGGAGTTCTAATTCCATATTTCTTTACCAAATAGACCTTTGTACGGAGCAAATGCATTTTCTATAAGCTCATCATCACATATACAAATATATATTTTAAATAAAGTGATTCTGAATTAAACAAATGGAATAGAACTACTACTGGGGCTTATACTACTCAAGAACCATCTCAGAATATGCTTTGTAGATCGCTTTTTATATATTACAAAATGAATAGAATTTTATATCTAAAGAAACAAATCTTTATGTTGAGAAAAAAAGTGTTTTTCATGATACATACTTGTATTACTTCTGAGAATTCTAGAGCTGGTCTATCCTGGTTAAAACAGTATTATTTACAGAACTACATGTGCAGCCCTTTTGGAGTAAAAACTGCTGCCTTCTACATGCAGGGAGGACACTTCCTACATCAGGAACTCTAAAAGATACATTTACAAATATACATTGAAAGTATTTTTTGTTCTACTTTATTCTCAAAGTGTTGCTGCATAATTTTGCCTGTGTTACTTGATTATTTCTTAGGTTGGAAAAACTGTACGGGGGGAACATGAAGAGGAATATAAAAGCACATTCAGACACACGGAATCTACTGAAAAATCCTCAACAAGCAGAATGGATTGAAAAATTCAAGCATGACTATAAAGTACATTCCCCACTAGTCAGTAGAATTTGCTTCCTATTTGTCACTGCCACCTTGGAGCACCATGAGCATTAATAATGCATGGGTGCTAGGAATGTATTAGCAACTAACCTTGCAAAGAAATCAACTGGGGACTCAGAGGGAGAGGTGCAGAGTGGGGAGAGAGAGAGAGAAGGAGAGAGGTAGAGAGAGAGGGAGAGAGATCACACATGCTCTGTGGTATCTTTCTTATTCATCGAAAGATTTGGAGAGAAGTTTCAGGTAGGTAGGACCATGAATCATTGTACAGAAAGGCTAGAAATCCTTGAAATGGGGCCATAATTGAGTTCATTGATCAAATGTATGAATTTCCCTGGTCCCATCTGGGTACTGTATCACCTTCCTTTATGTAGCATAAGTAAATATCCCTGGGAGTTTAAGTGTATTTATACACTCAGCCGAATAAGAAGTCAGACATCTTGAGGCTCTTCCTTAGAGAAACATGAGCAAGTGTCTTTCTTAAGGGTATTACATGTGATCTGAGATCTACTTTGGGATTGACATTTCTGTAAATAGATTTGCTATAATTTGTGAATGTCAATCCTGATTGCAGAATTCCCATTAGAGAGCCAAGCAAAAGAACACGCATCCAAAAACTCCCTAGCTCAGAACTGTGAACTTGACCCTGTTCCAAAAGGAAATCTTAGTTTTGAAAACTGTATTTTTTTCAGCTATTTTTAATTGGAAAGCAATCAGCTCTGTGTGAAGTTACGACTGATTCATGAGGATGTCCACACACCCCTGACCCTGCTGATTTGAGATGTCAGGCTTATCAGTGGGTTCTCCCCAGGGACAGCAGCGCGCTTGCTTCACTTTCCCCCCTCAGCTCCCCATTCTCTTCAGGGGCTCCTAACACCACACTTAGCCCACAGTGACTTGTCTGATTGTGGAAGATGTTATGCAATAATGAACAAATAAATGCATTAATAAAATGTATTTTAAGCCTACAAATGCTGATCAAATCATCAGTTATATTATTGCATAGATTTGTTTTATAGCTAAAGAAGGTGTACTTGAAAATTTGGAAAGATTTTACAATTTTTTTTTTCTTCAAATTGTTTGTTAAGTTATGGGCAATGTAGAAAACACTGCTATCTTATTCTGGTTAATTTAGTGCTTTTCTTTTTTTCATTTATTCCTTTTAGTGTCATTGTCTACTGAGTTTCTATGAAAATAAATTTGCTTGACCTGTTAAAAAATGAAGATATGTGAACGTGAACATTTTAAATTTGTTTACTAGTGAGAGTTTAGTATGATTTTATTTTTTCTTAATTTGATTGCAGAAAGTGTCAAACATATTGAAAAAAATGAAAGAAATTTTATTTGGAGGTTGAGTGTAACTAATTTGAAGATTTGAAATCTGAAATGTTCCAAAATCCAAAACTTCATGAACACCGTCTTGATGCGACAAATGAAAAATTCTACACTGATTTCATGTGGTGGGGTGGATCATAGTCAAATCACAGGTGCAATAAAAAATATTGTTTAAAATTCCTGTTTGCCACTGTGTATAAAGTGTATATGAAACATAAATGAATTTCATGCTCAGACTTGTGTCCCATCCTCATGTCTACGCAAATGTAGAGAACTCTGAAAAAAATCTGAAATCCAAAACAGTTTTAGTTCCAAACATTTTGGATAAGGAATACGCCACCTGAAATTCAACGTGGTTTATGTATTCACTACAAATAATACACCACAAATATGTTACTCTACTTGCTTAATCGCCTGTTTAATCAGCTCTCTCCTGCACGTCTATCATATTATTTTTTAACGTGTTCAAAGAAATTGCAGATATTATTCTCATCTTCTTAAATATTTTGGTACTCATATCATTAGGTAGCATTCAGCATTTGATCATTCTGATTTTTATATAAGGGTCGTATACAAAATACTAGGTCATAAATACACAAAATCGTTGTGTTTTGTCAAATGCTTACAAATGTGTAAAGTGAACCTGTTCTTAAATTACTATGTTCTTAGCTTCCTGATATTGTTTCATTTTGAAGAAATAGTTAAGCCAAAAATCTACCGTTAACATATTTTCTCACAAAAAGCGCTTATTCCAGATGTGAGAAGACTGGATTTGGGCATTGTAAGGGGATCACATGATTAAGATATAATGATTATATAAGAACTACTTCCCTATCCCTTCTCATATCCATTACTATTGTTCTCTTGAGAAATGAGTAATTTTGTGGTATTATTTTGTTCACAGTTTTTAACTTAACTAAATTTTTGCTGATCCTTCTTTAATTATTATTATTATTACCATTATTATTCCTTTCCTTAATTTCCCATTTGGGAAAGCATCCCAGAGCAAACTCATTTTATCGTGACAAACTTCCTCTCCCTCTCTCTGTCCTTCTCCCTCCTCTTCCAGCTATATGCACACATACTTTCAAAGAAAACCGAATGAGAGAGTTGCTAAATTCATCCCTGTTGCTTAAAACCTACCCAGTACATACGTAATAAATCATTTTATGCAAAGAAGATTGTAGATGAATGAATAAATGGAATGGAAATTACTCGAGTCATATTTACTTGCAGGGTAGCTGCTAAAAATTCTTTGAAGCGAATTAGTTCCATATAAAGTTGTGTTTTTAAAAATGCATTTAGAGATTTATAATCGATTCTTATATATGGGAGAATGTATATATTTTACTCAGTTAAAAAAAAAATGTCTGTTTTCGAAGTTTACAAAATTCCTCCCTGCCTAGCAAGTGCAAGGCCCTGAGTTCAATCCCCAGCACCAAAAAAAAAAAAAAAAAAAACCCTCAAAGCATTGATGGACAGACATAAGCAGTCATATTATTGAGACAACTTATTCCTCAGAATAAAATATTTTAAAGATCTAAATAACATCTAATATGTATCCCTAGAAATTATTTATCTTGATTAAAAACACCCAACTGGTATCCATTTAAACAAGATCCTTCTACTTCACAAAATAGCTAATGTAACTCCTAAAAAAGTAATTAATCACTGGAAATAACTGATAGCCTTGCACATTTTGTTAACATCTTCCAATATTTTAACAGAAATTCAATTTCTTTGACTCTAACTGAGGGATTATAATTAATTCAGTTTTCCCATAGGGGTATAAAAATGTGGAGAACTTGGCCTCACTTTTCTAGTTAGGTTATTGTAGCTGACACATTGAGAGTTTTCTCTTTGCTGGTTTGAAATATATGAGTACTTTGGAATTTTTGATGCAATCCCATCAGAATTCTCGCCAATTCCTCTTCATACAATTTTTTTCAAAATACTAAATTGACCAAGTCCAGCCTTTCTTTGCAGGATACATTACAGTAATTCTGTAAATAAGAACAAGGTAGAAACCTGAGGAAATTTTCACCTTAAAAGTTCAATTTAAAAAGCCTTCATGGCAAAGTCATAAAAGAACAGAAATTCAAAGGATGTGCAAAAAATGTAAAGAATAACTACTCCTCTCTTTGTAGCTAAATTCCAAGGTGGTCTACTTTTCTTGTATTTAGCATGTACTACTGAAAAAAGAGATTGGTGTGTTTTCTTGTTCTGCTAAGTTTTGGCTTAATAAACTCTTGTTTTTTTCATTAAAATTGTCTAATAGTAAAATTGATAGCTATGACATCTCTTCTCATGTCTATTAAATGTATAGTAATTCAGCTATGTAAAAAAATAACATTCATTTGATATCAAATGATGGAGCATAAAATATAAACTTTGAGCAGAGTAAGAAGAGTCTGGAGTGTTGGGAGAGAGAACAAACTGTAATTTAAAAAAAAATTATTTTTACCAAGAATATATATTGGTACATTACATACATAATGATCAAAGTCAACATGGTTATTTTGTACCTGTACATGATGTATCTTGGCTTTCCTCTCTCTTCCTCTCCCCTCCCTTCCAAACTGTAATTTTAAGTGGCATGGCTGGAATACTGTCTTCGTGGAGAAACAAAATCCAAGCAAGAACTTGAAAGCAATGAGACACTGAATCGTGCTGGTATTGCCGAAATTCTTCTGAATAAATCTCAAAGAAGATGTGGGCCCCAAGTTAGTGAAACTATTGTGAGTCACAGGCTACAGTGTATCCTGGACCCACCAATGAAATACCTGCTTTTTAATCAAATTAGACCAGAAGTCAGGATAGCCAGTATTTCTTTACTGTAGGATGATGTCTTAAAAATAAGGTGGTTTGTTTTGGGTATGTGTTGGGTAGCATTTCAAAGATCTGTGCAAAAGAGTACTCTGCAACATATAACAGAAAGGAGAGTGAATCAGCTCAAGATTTTTATTTAGAATCTCCAGTAAAAGATGAGACCAACAAGAATCTACAGCACTGATAAAAATCTGAGTTACATTACATCAAGAAAACACAAATATGAGATTAGATACAATGTCATCAGAAAGATAAGCCTGTTAGAAATTATGAGAAAAAGGTGTGAAAAAATTCAGTGAGATTAATCAATAGAAATCCACAGGTGTTTACAAAGCAGAAGAATTCGAAAACATGAAACATTCATTTGATATCAAATGATGGAGCATAAAATCCAGTTGATTCTTCAAACAGAAGGTAGAAAAGAGGTGTGAGACAATGTCTTGAATTAAACTTTTATGTCTCCCTGATTACGCTGCACAAGAGAATAAAAGGATTTAAGAATGTATATTTTCAAAACATTAAGATAAACAGAAGACCTTGGAAATTTTAGGAAAGCAAAAATGTATCTATTAGAAAATAAAACTATACTGGCATCATAACTTTCTTCAACATCATCAGGTCTAGATGAAATATAATACTTTCAATTTTTATACCCAGAGAAACTGCCATTTCTGTAAATAAAAATATGAAGATTCTCAAATGCAAAGCCACAGAAAACTTACCTCCCAATAACTTTACATAGGGAAATGTTTGAACACACAGCCAAATGAAAGAATAAATCCCAAAGGAGGAAGACACTTAATCTAGGAAGCGAGTATAATTTTACAGATCTGTGGAGAGCAGTGTCAAAGTAACAGACTATAACAGATTAAAAGGCACCAGGTACAAATTGGAAAAGCAGGAATACAGTCATCAGGTAAAAGGATGCTAAAACAAAAAAGGCCTTGAAGAGTGAGAATTTCTGAATAAAAGATCAGAAAACCTTGACATATGATGAAGTCAAGTAGACAGATAAAAAGCAAACTTGAAATGCACAGAAAAACAAACACACAAGGAAAATAAACAAGAATATCATGGTCTAAATATAAAGGAAGTTAAAATGAGGTAAGAGGCAATTAGGGAGGTCAAAGTAAACAGATTGCTTACAATGCTGAATATGAACTCATTTGTATTAAATTTGGTCTAGGATATGACACTGCATTACAAATGATAAAGTACTTTATTAAATAAACTGGTATGTTGCTGGTGATATTTACTACTTCATGTTATTGTATTATTTCTCTATTTTAGAGTCAGAGTACTAGCAGGTATGAAAGACCTGATTTTCATTATGTATGGTATAAAATCCATGTTACCACTTGTACCCCTTGTATTGTAAATAATGTCCATAACAAATGTGCGTCTTCAATAAATATTTGAAGAATAACTAGGAATATAAGTTTTGATAATGGAAAATTACATGAATAACTAAGACATGCTAAGATAAACTATCAGGGAATAAAGAAAAATGTGATTTAAATAACCTCAATTAGCAAAACATAGGGGAAAACAATAACTATTGAAATAAAAAAATTATGGCTCTAAATTATATTCATAACCAGTAGGAAAATTAAAAGTAAGAAAAATAATTTGAACAATGGAATGAGGAGAGCAAATTGTGCATACATGACAAATGAATTTCAATCATGAAGTCAATAGACAACTTTTGGAACAGTGATATAATTATATTACCAAAATTATGAAAACTCTTTCCACAAAAGTTAAAATCATAATTAATATATGATTAAAAATGAAGAATGTCAGACATAAAATGCAAAGTACTCTATGATTGAATTTCCATGAAATAGTCACATAAGTCAATCCTCAAGACAGAAGACAGATACAGAGATGTAGAGACTGCTGGTCAGCAGAGGCAGAAGCTGGGGCAAGACTGGAGGTGGGTTAACTGCGTGGCAGTTATGAACCTTCTTTGTGGAATACAAAATTGCTTTGGAATTAGAGAGGTGCTGGCTGTACAAATATGTGAATGTAATAAATGCTAACGAATTGTTCACTTTAAAGGGTTAATTTTATGTCATGTGAATTTTGCCTAAGTAAGAGTAACACAACCACCAAAAAGGAAAAAAAAAAAGTGGATCTTAAGAGCGCATGTTAGGGAAGAAGCCAAACTGTTAATTTTCACCATGAATTCATTTGTATAATAAAAAGTGTTATATTGAGTTTGGGTTGTTTTGATAAATAAAGTTTCTTTTGAAATGACATAAATTCAGCCCAGATCAGTAGAAAAAACATTTTGTCTCCACAGAGAATAGAGGAAATGGAACAGTAGCATGTCCAGTTTATTAGGTTGTAAATGGATACAAGCATGCTTGGAACATAATCTTTTTACTTTCAGAAGACATAAATGGATTTCAGTTATTTGTTTCAATTATATGCTTATGGAATTAAATGAATGCATATATATTACAGATAAGTATAATAAACAATAAGAAATCTATAAAATGAGCCTAAAAGGTACTTCTTTAATTCACCATAATCCTACTATAATCTGCACTCAAAGCTTTGTATGTTAATTATGACAGGATATGAATCTCTACATTTCCTTTATCCTTGCCTTTTAGTAGTGACTTGGTAATATCTGTTAATGGGCTTTGTTGTCTGATGAACTGAATTACTGTTTTGTGCGCATAGGACTCTGCTAAATCATCTAAAATATTTGAGAAATTAACCTCCATTTAAACATTATGATTGGGGACAAAAGCATGAAAGGATTTCACATCTGGGGCTATGAAAAACCAATGTTTTGCGGTCTTTCAGAGAGATAAAGAAGACCTAGATGTTCCACTCATTATTTTATTTGCACTTAAAGCAAAAATGAAAAGCACCTTCTTGATTAAAATAAAAGAGGAAAAGTATATTCTTCGGCCTTCAATCTTTGGAGATAATTATTTCCTTTAAAAATAGGATTTTTGCCTTCAAAAATGTCATATTTTCAGCCTTTGTAATTTTTAGTTCAGTTGTCCATAGACATTGTAGAATATCAGTTTTTTAAAAGAAGTAAATTTTGTCTCAATTTATAGTGGTGAAATCTTCTAAATATGCACATTTCAAAATTCTTGAGATTTGTAAGTGGAACTTAATGAAATGGAAATCTGGTTGGTAATTACACTCAGCTCAGCCTGGGAGTTCACGGTGCTGTCAGCCTGTGTGGTCATGGGTAACTAAGCAACACAGCCAACTAGCACCTTTGTGAAGGATATTTTTAGCTTCATTGCACATTTTTCACTTATCTATTGGAGATTGATTTCTTTTGCAATTTATAATGAAATTCCACTACTTAAAATGAAGGTGTGCCATTACGCCAAAACGAAACGCACAAGTGCAAACTGGTAAAAAAGATATGATAATCTTGATGATTGTAAATGAAAGAAAGGTTCATAAACAACAAAAATATTCCTGGAAAGTTAAACATTACACTTTATGTTTTGTTTTCAGAAAAAAATGAAAGTACTTTTTAAAGCTTTGAACCTAGCAAGAGTTATCTACTCTTGGCTGAAGACACAGACATCGAAAGTTAATAGCTTAATTTGTTCCTAAACTCAAATTGCTATCTTAGTAACAAGTCTATGAGTGCTTTATAAATAGAGGATGAATTAGACTCGAGGATTATGTTCCCTTTGTAAACAGCATTTCTAGGGAATTCAAGAAAGGTAACAAGCTGTCACAAACTTTAGATGTCGTAGTGACAGAGGCAGAAAGCTTTCTGGGGTAGTTAATTGCAATCCTGTTTTTCTGCCCCTCACCTGGTAAAGCACAGAGGGCCACAGAGTCCTTTTATTCTATCAGGTTATACTTGCCATCCACATTCTAGGCCTGATTGAGAGAATTCCTCTCCTTTAGGCAGGGCAGTATTTACATACTCCTGATAGGAACTTCATGGCTGAAAGAGAGACCAATTATGAATCAACCAATTGAACACACATGATATCTAGTGTGGACAACTGTGGAGAGTTCAAATACAGGCTCGACCATTTGTATCTCTATGCACCTGAATTTTGATGCTTACTTCCTCTCTACTTTGATTTTTCACCTGTGTACCAGAATAGTACTTTCTACCATTCAAATTTGAAAAATAGATGAACTGTATAATCCATTTGGGATACATTAAGCCATCTATCATGGTCCAGATGTGTTCCCATCCTTTGTAGCTGTATGGTTGCAACAATTGTGCATGGTCATAGACAGCCAACACATACTCACTGAGACATTTCTCATATCTGACATGCTGTATCAATACAGTCTAGGAAGATAAAAACTCTTGAGTAGCATCACTATTTTCCACAGGAATAATAAATCTTTCAGTAAGAAAAATGAAGACGTTTCTGTAAAATAAGGAATTGACTTGGGTTAATTGGTTGTAAGGGAAATGATATTATAAATTTAATATTATTCATTATTAAAAACTTGCAGGAAGCTGAGCATGGTGATACATGCCTGTAATCCTAGCACTAGGAGGCTGAGGCAGGAGAATTGCCAATTTGAGCCCAACCTCAGCAATTTAGTATGGCCCAGTCTCAAAACAAAACAAAACAAAAAGTTCGGGGAAGCAGCTTGGTGGGAAAGCCTGGGCTGGGTTCGGTCACCAGTAGCAAAAGAAGAAAAAAAATACAAAACAAAAAGAAATATTCATTTTGTTTCAACGCACTTAAAAAATGCATTCCCTGCTTAATTAAATATGATTATAACTTGTTTGATGGAGTAAAGTCTTCTTTTAGAAGCTCTCATTCAGAAGGATTTATGGTGAGATTTAAAAGTCTAGCTTAATCAAGCCATGCAGCATATATTTACTGTAATGCACCCAAGTGCCACAGGAGCTAGAGAGGTAAGAAATGCCAAGGAGATCAGAAGCGTGTTAGACAAACCACTATGCAAAGACTGAACTTTCAACTGAGCCACCACAGAATGGGTGTTCTCTAGGTAAGTCAAGAGAAACCTAATTGCACGAAAGTAAATCTTCATGGCTGATTATTGACCTAGTCCAAAGGGCCTTCACAAACGTGCTAGAAAAAATGTCTGTACATTTCAGAGATTCAGTAAACAGTAACTTCATGTTAAATACAATTATAGACAGTCAATATTATATAAAAGTAAATTTGATAAGCAATAAAGTACTTTGAACATGGGTTATATTTCTATATTAAAGAATTACTGCTATGATACAGATATGACCATGGTGTTCTAATTATGATTTCTATGTCTTCCTAACCTGAACAGCTCCGTGGGTTCCCCATGTGAATCAATAGTGAAGAGAGAGTGCTGCATTTAGGAGAGTTTCCAGCGTTGGGCCTTCATTCACGCAACAATAGGAACTAAAATGAAAGTCAGACCCCCGCATTTGTGTTTGGTAAAGGTGTTAGGAAATCTAGGATGGCGGTATAGCTTCCTTTGGGGACCTCAGGCCTCAATCAGCATTTCAGCCAGGTTGGATCAGAAGCAAAGAAGTGAGGAGGCAATGCCTATTTTTAGCTTGAATTTCTCCTGCTTGTGCTCCTTTCCAGTGCATACAGAATAAAGGAGAATCTGACCCTTGCTACTAGGGGACAGCAAAGGAAGGAAGTCAAATAATGCACTCTCTGTAGTTCTGGAATGGAGATAAGATTAAACAATAGTAATGCTTCTCTCTACTGACATAAAAAAAAAAAAAATTAAAACATTACCGGGAATGCCACAATTCAGAGCTTCCCAATCACCCTCCTAATGGAGACACCCATTTCCTGGCACTCCTAAGACGTTGCAATGAAAGGGTCAAAATGCAGAGAGGTAACTATTACCTTATAGGTTGATAAGAGGAAAGCACAACAAAGCTAGCAGAATAGTAATTTACACAGGAAACTGTTGATGACAACTACAAAATGTTTTTAATTTTTATTTCAATATTTTGTATTAATAATATAGACTATTTTAAATTGGTAATAGAGATAAGTTTCTTGACGTTGCCAAAGATACCACACAGTTGGGTACTATTCTGTGCTAGATACATCATTGGACACAATAGAAGAAAATCTGTATGACTTTGAAAGTTTTTACATAAGATATAGTGACATATAATACACAGAAGATAGAATTATTACTATCATATATATGTAGGAGTTGGGGACAAAATTAATATTCCATGCACATTACTTTTATTGTTTAATTATTGCCATCTCTCTACAACAGTCTTTACTTTTGTTTCATTTATTAGAAGCCGTTCAGTTTTTTTTGTATTTGTTATTTTTTCTGCCCCATGATACATTAGACTTAAAGATTATCATCCAGTTTCAATTTTATTTTTAAAACCTTCAGTTACAGTATTGTATTTACTCCTGAGAACTTTTCTTTTAAAATCACTTTACCATTTTAATAGTTTAAATTTTGATCCAAAAAATACAAACAATCCTGTAATTACTTAAACAGAGTTGCTGTTTACTTTAAAATAATATTGATATTTGTAAAACTTTAGCTCATTTTCCCACCTTCACTTCAGACTACTGAATACATAATATCTAATCTCACACAAATAAGACAAATGGACTGCTTGACAGAAAACTCCCTTATTTCATTTCCTCTTATTTTTCTTTTTCTTTTTTTTTTTTTAACATAGCAGGATATACCTTATTAAAACAATTATGTAGTTTCCCCCAGATATCTACATGTTTGGCAAATTATTTTCTTGCTAAAATATTTGTGGCAAATTTCAATTACTTTAATATTAGCTATATTATCTGTCAGTTATTTTCAACTATGATTGATATAATTTCTGAAGAATGTCTGAGATTTAATTTTATACTTGACTTTATCATTTTTGTTTTATTGTTCACTGTGTCACCAGTCTGTTTTTACTTCTACATTCTGTTCACAATGTTTAAAAACAATCACATGCTGGACTGGAGACAGGTATTTATGAATCAATTTCATTATATGAGAATACTTCTAATATTACATTATTTGTTGATTAGATGCAACTTTTGAAATAGTAAGACATAAATGAAGTTTATAAGTGAAATGCCTACTATATACCTTGGTACAGTATTGATATTCAACATATGTAGTTATTATCAGCAAATATATGTGGGACTTAGTACTTAATTTTGCATTATTTGCTGGTAGAATATTTTTTCAGAAAATAAAGCAAAGATATTTAAGATATATCTCCAATAAGTTGTTCTCATTTTTATGAGGATATTTTAAAAATTAATAAAATTATAACATTTAGAATCTAAAACAGGTGTGGAGAGCTTTTCTTAAAGTGGATTAATTAAATTTTGTTATTTTAAACTTTGTCATTATCTTTGCAAAATCTTGATTTGGAAAAATATGCTTGTGGTTTTTAAATGTTTGACTCTTTCTTTCACTAAATGTGGGTGGCCTCAGCTTAAAGATTTATATAAGGAAGCGGGAGACATGATCCAGAATATATTTCAAGGAATTCAAATAGGGATAGCCAATTAATTAACATCTGTATTCATTTATGCTTAGCTTTACATTGGATAGATTCTGTAGTTTATATCCTGCTATGGTTCAGAGCATGAAACTCTTACTAACTGGAAGATGTATGTAAAATAATCAGAGCAAGAAAGACTTCTCCTTTTACCTCAAAGGAAAACTTTTAGTTTCTTTATCAGGAAACAGTAGACATTTCATTGACACGTGTGAAAGCTATAAAAAACGTAGGGTATGAAGGTAAATCTATAAAAAATTACAAAAAATTAAGTTAGAGATATAACTTTGGTATTTAAACACTGTCATATCATGTGTATGACCTTATGAATGTGGATAAGGGGAAATAATTGAAATTAATACTCTCACTACCTTTTTTCCTACCTGAGTGATACTATCATGTGGCCACTGAATAAATCAACCACATTGAGAAAAATCTGGCCTTAAGGCTGCTTTTTAAATATATGGAAATGGCATAATTTAATAGTAGTCTAATACTAATTACCTCTCATATTATTTCCTGAAGTCTCTTTACGCAGACCTAAATTGAACTCCATTACTTCTTTTTCTCCTTCCATATACAGAAATATCATTTAAGCTTGAACCAGGTACCTTAGCCGAGGAGCCTTCTTGGCTTACCTTCTGCTGTTGAATAACACCACACATTATTAAAGATCTGTGAACTGTTCCCTGAGATGTTATATAGCCTGTTCTTTTCAGACAGTAAGTTTTGCAAAATCTTCTTGGCTTTGCATAGGTGATAACAGGAAATAAGAATAATGAGATAAAACCTCTTCGTTCAGGTTTTTAATTGAGGAACAAATTATTTCATAGTTTCTCATTAGTTATTCCCTTGGATTCTCATGACAAGGTGCCAACTTTCACACTTTAAACAGGTTAATTAATCAGGTAGTAATGAAGTTGGGTGATACCTGAGTGTTGGTGTGCGGAATAATCACAGTTCCTAATAATGTGCTTAAATGTCTGTAAACCTGAGAGGATAAGTAGAAATTCAGATCTTCTGAGTTCCGCATAAATAAACATGTGCTAGCTAATGGGAAAACTAATTCTAATTTATTATGTTAAGTATAACCTTTAATTGTGTTTTATATATGGTAAATATGCATGTAGGATACTCATATTTATAGGTATACTCCTATATGTTACTATTTTAATTTGGGGGTATAGTCATGATCATATTTCAACTTTCACGTTTGTATAATTCTTTGCTTAGCAAATCCATAAAATTTTATGTACTAATTTTGATGGTTCAGTTGTAATTTCCATTGTGAAAGTAGGAAAATGAAGTTTTAAGTGAAATCCCAGAACATGACAACAGTAGTGAGGGTGACAAATAAGATGTTGTTACCAGGAAGACGTTACTAAGGTGTGAGTCATCTGGAGGAACCTGAGAATTGGCTGGTAAGAAGAATGCACATATTTATGTGATACGTTGAATATCCATGTTTATAATCGTGGCAGGAAACATTTTAAGAACAACCTATTTCTATTTTCTATAATTGTATTGTAGATAAAGTAACTAACGAAATAGGAGGCTCATAGCGCAAGAAGAGCTCATATTCCTTCTTTGACCAGCAAGTGTTTCATCCTACTGAAATCAACAAGAAAGAATTAGAAACCTGCTTCAGAAATGTATTGCGTCATTTAAATTGGCGTGGTAAAAGTGAAAACGTCAGTATCATATAGAATTAACTGAATTGAATAGGATCAAAAAATAAATATTTCAGGGATGAGAGGGTGTACTCAGATAGTAACACAATTCTACTATCAATCTTCCACAATCAGAAGTGTACCCGCCATGTTTAGGAAGCAGTGAAGAACCTGGAATACATTCTCAATGGAGGGTTATGCTTCCCAGGCAGATTGCGCGGAGGCCTGGAGAACTACAGCCTCAGAGTGGGAACAATGCAGCCCCGCCAGGGAGCTGGGTCACCGCGGCTGGACAGGCGGGTTCTAGCAACATGGAGGCCGGTTTGGAGGGCTCCCATGGACGAGTCATAAAGAGGCTTCAAGCTGGAGCCGCACCCCCATGGAGATCTTGCACTCAAAATCCAACAGATGCTTCCCTCTCATTCACTGTTTTCTGGAAGCAGTTTTTGAGGTTGCTCCTGCTGCATCTTAAATTCAATCTACTAATTATTTAGACTTCCCTCTTTAAAATTCTCTTCTATTATCTATCCACATACCTGCATGCACATACGTGCATACATATTTATACTTACATGGAGATCATTACATGGAGATCATTCTAAAGATGCATGTACCTACATGTGCGCATCTGTACATATACATAGCTAGCTTAACTCATTTTTTTTTTGCTTTTGTTTGTGCATCTGTCTTATGAATGAAGTGGTTTTTATTCGTTCTCTTTTGACCTGAGCTGAACAAAAGGGTCAGTGCCTTACTTTTCAGTCTGCCTGCATCCCTCCATTATTCACTGTCCAATTTAACGATACAATCTTGGAGTAGGGGTTTAGTCATCAACCTTCCAGGAGCACACAGTTAATTCACCTTTAATTTAAATGTTGCAGCAGGTGAAATTTGTCAAATGAAAATAAGTAACCACGTTAAGATTTTTTAATATGAAATAATCCATTATCATGGACCCTAGGATTTCAAAACTCATCTACTTTAAACAAGCAAAGGATTGGTAAGTATTTTTATTGTACTTGAGCATAAACCAAAGTTTTCTAGACCTTCTGTGGACTAATAAGTAGATTTTACTCTGCTGGGATATAATGGATGTTACCTCAGCTACTGAAGTAGTTACATAATTTTCTCCTTATTTACACATTACAATTAAAAGCCATGATCTTTATTCATAGTTTAGTATGGGCAACAATCAATAATACTCATTGATGAAAGGATAAAATGAAGGAAACAAAACAAGATCTTTTATGATGTTCAAAAAGCATGTAATATTATGCATTTTTCCTCCTCTTAAAAGCAGATTATGGACAAACTCAAACCTCAAAATACCCTTAAAGCTTTTGTTTCAAAATGACATGGTTTAAAAAAAAAATGACATGGCTTTGCTAAGTTGTTGTTGAAAAGGGGGGAAAAAACCCAGAAACGTGTATATCATTAGCACAACTGCATTCCATTATTTTCTTTTGCGAAATAAATTACATAAATGGGGTTTGCATTGTTTGCAATACTTCACCCAGAGTTTGGGATAATTAAGTTTCAAGAACTGAGATGTTTTAAAACACATTTAATTTAGTAAAATTGGTAAGGAAGCTACTGCAATTTTAAAAAATAAACAAAAAAGGACAAAAGTTTCCTATGTCTTACTGGGCAATTTGGAGTGAATTTAGACTATGGCATTAGAAGTACAAAAGGTAACTAAAAATGCCATTAAATGAAATGTTCCAAGTCCAAGCAATTTCCTTCTTAACAGAAAGTAAAATGCAAACAGAGATTGCTACAACCCTGCTGTGTTTAATTTAAGTGTACATAAGCCTTTTACTCACAGTCATTTTGTCTGGAGATAATCACGGCCATCCACAGTGGTCAGGTCTGTGAAGTATGGGTTGTCAAAACTTGCTCACTCTGACTCCACCTTGCTTGTGTCAGCCATGGTTCACAGGACCCAAGTTCAGCTCATTCATTTTCTGACAGTGGGATACTTCTGTTTGTCTCTACAAATTTGTTTTTGCTGCCTGTAAACCACTTACAGCAACATGGAATTTTGTGTGCAAGTGCATATCCCCCATTGCAAGGTGACAAAATTGGTCATATGCAGGCACAAAGAACTCGTAGCCATGGAAAGATAAATCAATTACACATATATACACTTTTCATCTGTGGGTCATATATGCATGTTTTATTCAATATAAAAATGTAAGTGATATAGTCTGCAAATATCAAGTCAACTCTTTCATGTATTCAAACTGCTAGAATTATTTGGTTACATACAGAATCCATTTTGAATAGTGACGAAAATCTTCATAGTGTTTCCTTCAAATCATAACAAGCAAAAACTAAAATCATCTTTTAAACATAGAGCTAAGTGAAGAGATGAATAAATAGGTATGGCAAATAAGATGATTTTCATTTCAGCGATAATTTTTCCAGTATTTTAAGTGTATTTTTCATAATTTGAGATAGGAATATATTGAAGATTAGAAGACAACTTTTATGGGAGAAATGTCAGTTATTTTACTATTACATATTCAATTTCTTATTGCTAGTAATTTGTAGAAAGAGTAGGGAACTTAACATAATATTAATTTTCTAAATTAAATGCTTGAAATTTATTGAGCAACTGAATCTGCA
>PVJO010022786.1:0-27369 GCA_004026905.1 Hystrix cristata | reverse complement strand
CTGCTGTGATCCCTTCCCCTAACCCTCAGGGGGTAATAAAGCTCTTCTTTATTTCTTTTATTAAGGAATATATTAACTTTCCAGAAAACCCTTAATCTAGGCTACAAGGACCTTAAGAATTTGGCCATTCTCCAGATCATGGCTAGAGTCAACTACAATAAATGCTAATCGACTTGGTGAGCAGAAAGTAACAAATAGGTTGGATCAATATCATTAACATGTAGACTGCTCACCAATGTAGGTTTGAAAGTTATTCTTTGCTAATTTTCAATGAATTAACTACAGAAATTTAGAGCCAAGTATGGTTCCTCTTATATGAGAAATCCAAATCATAAATGAAGAACAAAATAAAAAATAGACAAAAGGAAGTAGGGAGATAGGTCTTTCTCAAATGGAAAGAGGATCAAGAGATGAAGGGAGGAGGGAGAGTAGGGAAGGAAAGAGAATGAAAAAAGAATTAAGATGTGTTATGAACATGTACCAACTCCCCACAAGAAATGTAAACATCTGTACTACAAACATCTACTAATAAAAAAAGAAATTATATAGCAATTTGACAGCATAATTTTATGTCTGTTGAACCTAATATTGAGAAATTTAAACTGGCGTTCTGTATGTCTTTATATTTTTTTTATTTATTCATTTTTACTGTACATTAAGTTCCCAACTGACGAACAAGTTCCATTCTGGGAGAACATCTGTAAGTCAGATTCATTCGTAAGTCTGACAAAGTGAGTTTTAGACACCTTTGACAAAAATATACAACAAAAAGCACACAAAACCAAACACACATACACACACAAAAACATTGTACACTATCACACTGTACAGTAAGCACACAGCCGCAGAGGTGTGACAGTGTTTGGCAGACACGTGAGCTGCTTCAGCAATTTGTTCACATCCACAAATCTTCCTACAGTGAGGTCCACGCCTATCTACCAAAGTTCACAACTCAGAAGTTTATAAATTGGGGATTACTGTGTTTTACAAAAATGGCTATCTGAAAAAGATTAGAAGTTAAGAGAGATACAAGCAAACACAAAAAGATCCAAAGTACCACAAATACTTCGAGAAGCATTGTCAAAAAGATGAGATTAACAAACTAGCCTGTTTTAACATGGCCCATGAGCTAAGAATAATTTTTAAATTTTTAAAGGATTGTAGGAAGAAGGAGGGCAAAGAGAAGAGACAGAGACTGTGTGTGATAGACAAAACCCTAAAATATTTACTATCTAACCCTTTACAGAAAAATCTATCTAACCCCTCCCCTAGACACCTTAGTAAGACACGCACGTAAAACATGAGAAATAAACTCCTCAGAAATTCAGAGCACTCTAACTTTGGTACAGTTTTCTATAGTTCCAGTGGTAGAGACATGTTAATATCATCATCTCTAAAATGAAGAACAAGCTGGTACCTCACCTATTGCCATCAAAAAAGAAGCACAATGCTTCTTGGGCCTCTTTGAATTTTGAAAGAAACATATGCAGATTTAGGCATAAAGCCTGCTTAGATACATTTACCAACTAACTCTTAAAATTTCTAGTTTTTAGTGGATTACAAAGAAAGAAAGTCTCTGTTACCAGCCCAGGTTTCTCTGGCCACTAATACTCTATGATGTAGCAGCTCCAGTACATGAGGTATCTGTGACAGAGAAGGTGGGTGGTGCATTTTGCAGGTCCATATAGATGAATTGCTGCAGAAACCTGGATTCTAGAGTAAATCATACCGCTTTTCTGCAGAAAACCATTCTTTTTTGAATTATAGCTTCTGCCCTGCACTAGACCCTGAAAACTTGACATGAGTTACTGTGCATCCTGAACTGCGAATCATAAGTCCAACACTATCTGAACCATCAAGTTATAAGGAGGGTGGCAGCAACCCATGATGAAGTAGAAGTGGTACATTTGAGATCAGGTGTCAGAAGGTCCTGAAGGCACCTCAGCTGCATGAGCAAGTGGTTTTAGTCCCACTGCTGTCTACTCATGTTACAGTGCTTCCTATCGCTCACTTCACATTACTACAGCCTTGTAGAAACACTGCTGAGAAAGAAAGCAACTGGGCATGCTGAACAAATTATTCTGGAAGGTAACAGAAAACTACCCAGAAATGGATGGCAGCTATGGGTCTGAAGGAAGTTGCTGAAGGGATATCCTCCTTGAGGGGAGACTTTTGAGCAGTTATTAGCCTCACCTGAAAGAAGATGTTGCCTGCAAAACAAGAGAGAAGTCTACACTTATTTATAGCAGTCACTAACAACTTAGCTGAGTAGCCTGGTATCTGCAAAGAACAAGATTCAAAATTGGAGAAGGCTGAACAGAGGCAGCCACAACTGACCTGCTCCCCTACGAAGAAGAAACAACAGTAAATGTATAGCTAAATATTGAGGTGGCCACAAGGGTACGCTGAATTTCAACAGTACAAAAGCAGAAACCTTATAAAGTCCAGAGACCTGGATATCAATTTAGCAAGAGAATTAAAATATGCGAGCACTTGCTGCCCCAGCTCCCTGCTGTGAGAAGGGGAGTCTCCCCTCCACGGGGACAAAGGTAAAAGAGAATCTCAGCAAACTCTATTAGCACAGATGCTGGCAGTCCTCCCGTGGGAAAGGCCCACAGCCCTTGTAGGCTCACAGTCTAAACAGATAAAGAAGCCTGAAATCTGCACAGCAGAATGGCTTCAGAAAAGGAATTCACTTCATCTCCTAGCAAATCCCCAGGTACTGTACCCAAGAACCATACTGCAAAGGGACCTGTTGTCTGAATTTGAATGGCTCTTGGGGTCAGAAACCTCTACATATCCCATCTCTGTGACCCCACAGTCATTCTACTGTGCTGGCTCAGCAGGTGGCTGCCTCATGAGCAGAGCTGGCTGAGTGAAGTGACTCTGACAGGAAGCCACTATGAGTGTCACACTTTGGGGAGCAGGTATCATGATGCAGGGGAAAGTGAGGGTGCCATCCTCAAGAACTGGGGGACAGGAAGCAGCCGTCTGAGACAAGGGAGCCAGGACTGAGAGAAGCTGTCCGCATAGGTCCCACTGCCCCTCCCTGGGCACCATGCATAGGCCCCTATTGCTACCAATGTGGAGAAAGAACTCTGAGGTTCTACTCCCTCCCTGCCCTACCCGTGGAGGCCTGCTGGGAAAGTCCCTATACTGTGAGCACCTCAGGTGGGAGGAGTGTACGGAGCTCCAGTCACAACCTATTCCCACCACACCCATTGTGAGCACTAGGACAGAAAGAATAAAGGGGAGAAAAGCCCCCAGTCATCACCCTGCCTCCAGGGATGGGGAAGAGCTGAAGGCATGCTTACCCAGGAGTGGGTTCTGGGTGAGTGTGCCCACGGTAGCAACACAGAGAAACAACATGACTTGTGCTGCCATCAAACCTACAGGAGGCCCGTGTGTTAATCACCTTCACATCTGATCACATACCGCTGGCAAGACTGGCTGTAACCCCGTGGACCTGGGCCTGCACCAATGTCTAATCAGACAACAAGTGCTTCAGGTCCCTCACCCCTCCTGGAGCATCCAGTACCAGATACCCTTTCAAGTAAGAGACCCACTATCACCTGATAGGGCTACCACTCTCATTGCAGAACCCCAAATAGACATGACCAGAAAAGATCCTCCCAATGACATATTACGGTAAAATTGTCAAATGTGTAGAATAAAGAAAGAATTTTAAAATCTGCAAGAGAAAAATGTCAGGTCCCATTTAAGGACAATCCCACCAGACTAACAGTGGATTTCTCAGCAGACACCCTACAGACCAGGAGGACATGAAATGATCTATTTCACGTCCTGAAAGAAAATAAATGCTTACCGAGATTACTTTTTCCAGCAAGGCTATTCTTCAGAATCAAAAGAGAAATGAAGACACTCTAAGAAATCAAAAACTGGAGGAAATCATGACCACCAGAGCAGCCTTAAAAAAACGTTCGAGGATATCCTACACCCAGAAGTGGAAGAAAAATAACTGCCATCATGACAGCACATGAAAGTACAAATTCCGCTGGAAGAATAGATACATAGAAGAGAAACAGAAAAGAATCAACCATTATCAAAACAGCAAATCATCAAATCATAAAGATGAATGTAAAAGAATGTAAAGAACTGAATAGATAATATTCAAAACTACTACAGAAGAAAATGACAGACTCAAGTTCACACCTTTCAAAAAGAACTCTGAATGTAAGTGGCCTTAATTCTGCAATTAAAATATAAAGACTGGCTGAATGGATTAAAGACAAAACTCAACAATATGGTGGCTGTAAGAAATTCACCTCACCAGTAAAAACATACACAGACCACAAGTGAAAGAATGGAAAATGACAGTTAAATCAGATAGAATCTGCAAACAACAAAGTGTAACTATACTTATACCTGACACAGTAGACTTCAAGAGAAAGTAAAAGGAGACCAAAAAAACTTACTATATAATTATCAAGGGATAAAATCATTAAGAAAAAAAAAATTTTTAATGAGATACACCTAAAATCAGAGCATCTAAAAAAGCAAGAAAAACCACTCACAAAATTAGTAGAAGGAAAGAAATAATAAAACTAGAGCAGAAATAAATGGAATTGAATCTAAAAGAACAATACACTAATGAATTGGAAAATCTAGAAGAAATAGAGAAATTTCTAACACCTATTATTTACCAAAAATGATCCAAGAGGACATTAATAAAGAAAAAACTCTGAGGAGACCAATAACAAGCGAGGAGATTGAACCAGCAATAAAAATCTCCTAACAAAGAAAAAGACTGGATGATTTCACTGCTGAATTTCACCAAACTTTTAAAGAATTAACATAAATGTTTCTCAAACTATTCCCTAGAGGAGCTGGGGATTTAGCTCAGTGATTAGAGTGCTTGCCTTGCAAGCACAAGGGCCTGAGTTCGATCCCTGGCACCACAAAAAAAAAAAAAAAAAAAAACTATTCCCTAGAACTGAAAAAGAAAGTACATTTCCAAAGTCATTCTATAATGCTATCATTACCTACTCTAAAAACCTGATAAGTACACTACAAAAAAGAAAATAATAGACCAATGCCCCGATGAACATAGCTGTAAAAATTCTCAACAAAATACTGTACCAGAAAATTGAATTCAACTGCACATCAAGAGGATTATACATCATCTTCAACTAGGTTTCATTCCATGGTGCAAAGACGGTTCGACATAAACAAATCAATAAATACAATACATCACATGAATAGAATAAAGGATAAAAATCATATGATCATTTGAATAGAGTCATGATAAAATCCCCAATTAGATATGAAAGGATCATACCTCAGAATAATAAAGTGTGAGTGTGACAAATCCATAGCCAATGTCACATTTTGAAAGGGGACAACTGAAAATATGTCCCCTAAGATCAGAAGTAAGACCAGGGTATCCATTCTCACACTGTTATGCAATATTGCACTAGAAGTTTTAGCTGCAGCAATCAGGCAAGAGAAAGAAATAGTGGATACACACACAGGAAATGAGGAAATCAAATTATTCCTGTTTGTAGATATGATTCTATACATAATACTCCACCAAAAGACTTTTAGAGCTGATAACAAATTCAGGAAAAGTAGGAGGATACAAAATCAACACACAAAAACAAGTCCCACTTCTATACACCAACAACGAACTTACTGAGAAATCAGGAAAATAATCTCACTCACAATAGCCACCAAAAAAATAAAATATCTATGAATAAATTTAACTAAGTGAAAGCCTTCTACAGTAGAAAATTACAAAACACTGAAGAAATCAGGACCCCTCAAAATTGAATAACCTCATGAATAGAAATAATATTGTTAAAATCTCCACACTATCCAAATAATCTATAGATTCAATGTAATTAAAATATAAACCACATTCTTCACAGAAACAGAAAAAAATCCTAAAAAAATCACATGGAAGCATAAAAGACCTCAGATATCCAAATAAATCTTAAGCAAAAAGAGCAAAAGAGGAGGCATCACAATACATGATTTGAAGAAATGCTACAGAGCTGATCTAATTTTAGAAAAGCATAGTATTGGCATAAAAAAATAGACCCAGAGATCCATGAAAAAGAATACGGAACCCAGAAGTAAACCCACACATCTTCAGCCAACTGATTCTGAATAAAGGTGTCAAAGACAGACACAGGAGAAAAGACAGCCTCTTTAACAAATGATGCTAGGAAAATGTCTACAGATTGAAACTAGACCTTCACCTCTCACTCTGCATAGAAATCAAATAAAAACTGGTCAATGTCTAATGTAAGACCTGAGCTTCTGAAACTACCGGAGGAAAACGTAGGGAAACACTTCAAGATATTGGTGTAGGTGATTAGTTTATGGATAGGATTCCAAAAATCACAGGAAACAAAGACTGAAAGATGGAATTCCATTAAACTAAAAAGCTGTTTATTTATTATTAAATTATTTTGTGATACACAAATTACATTTTGGGGGGGACTGGAATATATATAATTTGTTGATAATTTTTTTACCTCTCTCTCTAGCTTCTTCCCCCCCTCCACGGTCCCCTTCCCCATCTCCAAAAATTCTGCCCCTCTGTTTTATAACATCTCTTATTTTACTCTTTAATTTATTTATATTTGGGGGTTCTCATATAAAAGAAATCATACAATATTTAACATTCTGTGTCTGGTTTAACATTATAGTCTCAACATCCATCCATTTTCATGCAAACTACATGGTTTCATTCTTCTTTAGGGCTGAGTAACATTCCATTGTGTATATATAGCACATTTTCTTTATCTATCTGTTGAACGGTAGTTAAGTTGTTTCCACCACTTAACTATGGTGAACTGCACTGTTATAACCATGGGTATGGAGGTATTACCATAGTATGGTGTCTTTTGCCAAGGAGAAATATTGCTGGGTGAAGTAGAATTTCTATTTCTGTTTTTTGAGGAATCTTCATACTGATTTCCATAGTGGTTGTATGTACTGGTTTACACTTCCACTAACAATGTAGAAGGTTCCTTTTTCCCCTGCATCCTCACTAGCATTTGTTGTTTTATGTATTCTTAATGATACCATTCTGACTGAGGTAAGATGGAATCTCAGAGTTGTTTTGATTTGCATTTCTCAATGCCTAAAGATGCTGATCATGTTTTTCAAATATTCATTGGCCATTTGTATTCCATTTTTTCAGAAGTGTCTATTCAGTTCACTTCCCCATTTTTTGACTAAGTCCTTTGTTTGGGGGTGTTAATTTTTTTATATAATCTATATAATCTATATATTACTCTTCTATCAGAAAAGTTATGGGCAAAAATATTTTTCCATTCTGTAGGTACTTAATCCATTTTGATCTCCACACTGTTAATCCATTTTGATTTTATTTTATTATAGGGTAAGAGGCCTAGTTTCATTCCTCTGCATGTGAATAATCAATTTTCCAACACCATTTTTTTAAGAAGGTTAATTTTTTCTTCACCATACCTTTGGCCCCTTTGTTAAAAATCAGTAATCTAAGGTGCACGGGGTTGTTTCTGTGTCTTCTATTCTATTCTGTTGGTTTACACGTCTGTTTCGTGCCAGTGCTATGCTTGTGTTGGTTACTATAGCTTTCTAGTATAACTTGAAATCCAGAATTGTGCTGCTTCCCACTTTGTTCTTTTTGCTCTGGATTGCTTTGGCTACTCTGGGTCTCTTCTGCTTCGATACAAATTTTAGGAGTTTTTCCTAGTTCTGTGAAGAATGTCATTGGTGTTTTAGTAGGGTTTGCATGAAATCTATATATCAATTTTGGTAATATGATCACTTTAACAACATTCTAGGGATGTTTTTCCATTTTCTAACACCCTCTTCAATCACTTTCTTCAGAGTTCTACAGTTTTTGTTATAGAGACTTTTCACCCCCTTGGTTAGGCATATTTCTAGGTATTTAATCATTTTGAAGCTATCATGAGGGCAACTGTGGAACTGATTTCTTTTTAAGTGGGTTCATTATTGGTGTAGAGGAACACTATTGATTTTTGTGTGTTGATTTTGTATCCTGTCACCTTGCTGAATTCAACAAACTAAATACTTTTGCACAGCAATGAACACAATAGAGTGAACAGCCAAATACTTGCCAGCTAACCATCTGACAGTGGGTCAAAATCTAGAATATATAAACAACTCAAAAGACAAGTAATTCAATTGAACCTGGTGAGTAATCTGAATAGGTACTTATGAAAACAACAAATACAATTGGCCAATAAATATATGAAAAAATACTCAGTATGATTAGCCATCAAGGAAATGCAAATCAAAACAACAGTGAGATGCTATCTCACTTCAGGTAGCATGGTGACTATTATCAGGAAAAAAAAATAACAAATGCTCATGAGGATGTTGAGAAAAAAGAATCTTTGCACACTCTTGGTGAGAGAGAAAATTAGTAAAGTTACTATGGAAAAGGATATGAAAGATCCAAAAAAACTAAAGATGGAACTACTATATGATCCAACTATCTCATTCTTGGGTATCAATATCCCAAGAAAAGTAAGTCAGCATTTAAATAAGGTACCTGCATGCCCATGCTCATGTTTATTATGGCACTATTCACAAGAGTCAAGATATGGAATCAGCCTACGTGCTCATCAAGAGAGGAATGGATAAAGAAAATATGGTATATATGCAGAATGGAATATTGCTCATCCATAAAGAAGGATGAAATCTTGACATTTGAGCAAAATGGACAAAATTGAAGGACATCAAGTGAAAAGAATAACTGAGTTAGAGAAAGCAAGTGTTACGTTGTCTCTCATATGCAGAAAAAATTTTAAAAGAAAGTCAACCTAAGCCACATGTGGTAGTGCAAGCCTGTACTCCCAGGAGGACTGCACGTATGAACCCAGTCAGGGCAACTGTGAGACTTAGTGAGATCTTGTCTTAAAATTAAAAATTTAAAAAGAGCTGGGGATGTAGGTCAGTACAAAGGTCGTGCCTTCAATCCCTAGCACCAAAAAAAAAAAAAAAAAAGTCAAACTAGAAGAAAGATTACTGGGAAGGATTCTGAGACTGATGCACAGTGCAGACGTGGATGAGAATATCAGTGGATCCCATTACTTTGCACAATTAACATGTATTGTTAGTGATATACATCATCATAATAATAATTTGATCATCAAAGAAAACAGTTATTTTCCAAGATCAGAAGAAAACTTTCATTATCGTATAAACTTGTCAAGAGCAAAGGCATATGGAAGGACTGGTTGTTTAGAATGTGCTCAAAGAGTGAGGAATATTTGAGATCCATGTGACTACACAGAGCAGATTAGGCTCTCAACAATGACATGGACAATGAATTCTATTCCATGAATATCAACAAGTTGGAGATATTATATATAGACTCACAAACATATTTTCATGGCTGATATGGCTTCATTCACTAAAAGAGAAACTTGTCGAAACATAGATACAAATTCTGAATCCTCACTAGGCAAATTATGACTACCTGATGTACTGACAAAGGGATTATGGATCAGGTAGCAGAAAAGGGATGAGACAAATGGTTAAAAAAAAAAAAAAGCCAGGAGACAAGCTTCAGAGAAAAAGGACACTAATAACTGCATATTTTCTTTATTCTTATGTATATATTTTTATAAATTTTTCCTAGTTCTGTGAAGAATATTGTAGGGCTTTAGTACGGCTCCCCCTCCATTCCACATTACCAAATATAAAATGTGCTTTAAAAAGTGGTCAGCTCTCCAGTTCATTAGTTAAGTCATCAGAAATGGATAACGTGACCTATGAGCCTGTGAAACTTCCCTTTGGGTGCCATGTCTGCACTTGCATTAAGATGAGTTCCATGGTATTAATTGGAAATGGAATGTTATATTTGTCTTTATCTAAAAAATTAAATACAGGAAGAAATTTTGTGTATGGATGAGAAGTTGATAAGAGGGTAAGATGGGTAGAACTGTCTCCTGTCTGAGTTGCACACTATAATGCAGAGAAGTACTCATAAACTACATTTTTCAGGATCTCCCATTTTATATAGTTTTAACTTAGAATTTTCCAAATAGAGAATCATTTTCAATAGTTTTCAGACAAAATGGAGATAGATCATTATTCTTGGGAATTTATGGTGACTGGATTCACAACACAGATGAGAATATCCCTTGACTTTCAAGACAACTGAACTGTAGAGACATTAGTGTACCAGCCTGATTGTTGGCAAGAGGTTTCCCAGACACACGGACACTGCAGCAGCTTCCTAGCAATCTTTAAAAACTCTCCTGCCTTTGTGCTTCAGGGTGCATACTAGTAACTGTTCCCCTGAACTCCAGTTGGAGACTCCCCAGTGGCCACTCTCCTCTTTCCACAACCAGATGAAACATAAATTCCACCAATAAACTTTTTTACTGTGAGATATTTCCTAGAGTGGTTCAATTTTCCTCACCCAACCTATATTGATACAAATTATTTGTATTTTATTTTATCTGTGTGCGTTTGTCACTCAAATCATCTCTAATTTCAAAGCACTGTTCATTTGTGATGTTGGCAGCAGCACAACTCAGAAACTTTTATGGCGTTTGGATATTGCAACATTTTGTTATCAAAAGATAGGGCCAGTTGTGCAGAAGTGCCTTCCCTGAGAGGCTGTAATGGTGTTAAATCATGAGAATTCTTGTTCATGGTCTCAGATTACATTGTCCCAGGGCCAAGTGACACAGATAACCATATGTTCCATGTTTTTAACCAACAAATAAAAATTGTACATATATATATAGTGCATACTATGTTATTTTGAAATAGGTATATATAGAATAATAACTAAATCAAGCCAATTAATATATTAATTATCTCATATATTTTGTGGATTCCATGTAAAATATTCTTAGAAACTTTCAAAAAAGCATTACATTTCTATTAACTATAGTCACCATGGTGTACAATAGATCTCTTAAACTCATTCTTCCTGTCCAAAATTTTGTAGCCTTTGATCACTATCCCCAACCTGCACCTGGGCTGCAGTAGTGACTGGAGTCTAGGTGGTCCAGTAACCACAATTCTACTTTCTACTTCAATGAAATCAATTGTTTTATATTCTACCTTTCAGTGAGATCATGTAGTGTTTGTCTTTCTGTGCATGAATTATTTGATTTAACAAGACATCCTCCAGTTAAATTGGACCGTCAACTTGACTGGCTTGAGATAATAGTAAAGCACACTTTAGGGTGTCTTTGGGTAGGTAATGGAGGTGGGACTATGGGGACTATATTTGGTCTCTGGTTCCTTCCTCTCTGGCATTGTTTCTCTGCTCTGTCTCCCAGCCGTCCTGAGCTGAGCATCTCTGAGCATGTCTTCTACCATGTTTCTGCCTTGAAGCAGCTGGCCATGGACTGTATCCTCAGAAGGCATAAGCCAAATAATTCCTCCTTTCCTTTAAATTGTGAGTTTCAGATATCGTGTCCCAGCAATTTGAAAAATGACTAATACAATGGCTACACTAATTTATATTTCTAACCATAGTGTAGCAGGGTTCTCTTTCTCCACAATCCCCCAAACACTTGTTTTATAACTTTTTGATAATAACCATTCTAACAGGTGTAGGGAGATATCTCATTACAGTCAAACATTCTGAAGTAAATACATTCTTTTCAGTTTATGCCATACACAGGGCCCGGCAAAACTCAGGGCCTAGGGCAGGGGGTCTATCTTGCCACAATGTAAAGGCAGTTCTGAGAGCAAGAATCATCTGGCCACAAGAGCAAGAATCATCTGGCCACAAAGGGAACTTGTACTGATGATATATCTTCTGGTCAGTATGTAATGTCATTTTAAAAGCTGTCATGGTCAGAGACTGAAACACATTATTTATATATTTATGTAAAGGCTTTGAAATACATGCAGTAATTCCAGTGATTCATTCCAGTTGTTTCACAAATACAAACAACCTACATAAAATTAGTCACAAGAGTGCTAAGCCACAGTATCCCTTTATTACTCATATCAAAGGGCCCAGAGGAATGTGCCATGTGTCCTCAGCATAATTCGTTGCAAGTAAAAGGGGCCACAGATTATTTTAAGTTTTTGTAAGAATTATAGTTCAGAAATGCTTACAATAAGTATATTTAAAGTAGCTAGCTGAGAAACCAGCAAAGCCATCTATAGGCTGCTGTGCATTTGTTGGACACTCCCTGCTGTATCAGTGTTATCTAAACCTATACAGAACACATCAATTGCTGCCCCAGCAGTAAAGAAGATTTGAGGTTCATTTTAATCCCAAGATTAAAAAGATAGAAAGGACACTGAGAGATCTTCAAGTTCATCAAGATTAGATTTAAACTGCTCCAAAGAGAACAGAATCCAATCTCTTTAGACTCTCTAGGGAAGGGACACTCAGCATCCTCTGATGCCATTCTCACTGTTGGGTATCATTTGAATTCTCAGAGGTAACTCTAACCTGAAGCATTTCTATTGCTATTTCCTGTCCATCCTTCCACAGGAAACAAGCACAGTTTGCATCCTCTTTGTCAATGAGTATTTTAAAATTGGTTTATTTATACGTTATGTGACCCTAAAACCTAGATTTATTTGCTCAACAATTTATGAGTTTCTCCTCTTTGACTGCTATTATGCTAGACATTGTAAAAATAGACACAATAAGGCTCAAATCTAAATTGTAAACCTAAAAAAAAAATTGCAAGCCTAAACAATGCCATCTGTTACATTTGTAGCCTTTTACAGTTTAAAAAACTGCTTGCATCCTTTAGATGACATTCAGACTTTATAAAAACCTTTCAATAATTTCTAGGATTACTCAATCAGTAATATCACCTGAGACGCCAGAAAAGGCTGGAGCACCTCGCATGTTAGGCCATATCTTTCAGTTGCTTGTCCAAGGCCCTTTCCATCATACCTTTTCTAAGAACATTATTTTATCAGTGAAATTCTTTCTTCAATGAAAATTGAAGCAATAAACGCATATATCTGAAAGCCAAGTCTAGGCCTCATTGCTATATTTAATCCAACCAGACAATAATCTTACCATTCAATTTATTTGTCTTGCACATTCATAATAAAAAAAAAGGTGTATATCCATTTTAGTGAGTACTGTAAGTGTTCCAAATATTTTATGGGATAATAAAGCCCTATACCATAATTTACTAAAAATGTCACTAGACCATTTCCCTAAGTGTTTTGGTGGCCATTTAATCAGTCAGTGGTCCTTTCCCTCACCTGCTTGCTGTTCCTTAGTTTATCTTGCTTTGATGTGGAACTACACACACACTCTGCTTTAAATTGCACACTGCCCACAGGTGTTGCACTACGCCATGCAACTATCCTGGCAGGTACAGTCCATTTCCCCTTTTGATTCAACTGCCTTAATTAGAGATCAAGTTGTGAGAAAAAATAGCTCCACACTCTCTTAAACAAAAAACAGAAGTTATGATCACTTAATCACAAAGGAGTCTCAATCAGGAAGGGAAGAACAAGGGTACAAAGTTATTTTGCAGTTTATTAAAGGTCAGACACAGTGGCCACCCCTCTACTGTCACCCAGTGCAGAAAAATTTTCTCTGCTGCTCCCAGCAGAATTTAGACACTTCATGTTTTCAGAACCCACCAGAAACTGACAATTTTCACATCCTGTGAGAGGAAATCTGGCCCGCTCATCATGGGCCAGTCAGAGCAGATGCCCACCAAACCATACCCATTCCTATCTAGCAAAGGTGATGTAAATATGCCATCAAGGAGGGTCCTTAAATGCAAGTGGTAAATTGGCTAAACATGCAGTAAGTCATCACTTAAAGTTTACAGTTACAATTTGAAGAGGAGATCAATATTTACACCCATTTATTCAATCAATCAGCCCTTCAATCAACGATATAACTTCTGACTCTGCAGAAGATCCCATGGAGAAGGAAGGGACCCAAAACATAGTTTCTGAAAAGACAAGCTGTATAGTAGAGAGTAAAATGTGCATTAATACGGTAGGATGCAGTGTTTCCCTAATGAGCATTTGTTGGTATATTCCTATGTCTCCATAAAGTTCTTTGTAATAGCTTTAAAATATTTTATCTGTGTTTTTCTAAAGTCTAAAAACATAACCCTATTCTGGATTATTTAGATAAATAGCTATTTAGATGAATAGCTAGATAAATAGCCTTTTCTGCCACCGAGTTTTACTGTTAAGGCTGATTAGTGTTTATGGTTACAAGGTATGAAATGACTACCTAAAATAACCACTTTTACTTTGAACCATTCAATGAAGCATTTCTTCTTTTATTAAATGAAATTTTAGCTGGTACATAAAAACATAAGGATTTTTATCAATAGGGTTTTATCTGATGTTCTGATACAACTATACATTTGCATAAAGTTTAAATCAGGTAAAACATATCTTCTCAAATATTTGTAATTTCCTTATGGTAAAAACATTCAGTATTCTTTCTTCTAGCTTTTTGAGATATGCGGTACACAATCACCATCTGTAGTCACTGTACTGTGCAATAACTTATTTCTCCCATGTATCTGTAACTTAGTACCTACTGATCAACCTTTCCATATCCTTCCCTCCCCCTACTCTCCCTGGCATTGGGAGCCCTTATTCTACTATTCTGTGAGACAAACATTTAATATTCAACAAGTGAGATCATGTGTATCCAGGGGTACATTTGGGGGTCTCTGAGAGTTCTCAATTTTGAGAAAGTTTCATGCAAGGATAAAGTTGATAAGCTGTTGTCTCTTACTGAACTCTTCCTATGAACTACATGTTTTTATAAAGTCATTATAAGTTTCCCATTTAACTCTAAAAATCACATGAAGTTTGTGTTGTTCTTTCCATTGCGTAGATAAGGAAGCTGAAGTCTCTAAAAGCTAAGCTGTTTGTCCAAAGATCACAGAGATGACCAATAGGGAGACATAGGGCTAATCCAAGTATATTTCAAATTGTCTCACCTAGATCCCTTTCTCTACAGCCTATTGACTCCGGAAAGGGAATATGCATGTGTTATGATACATATTTTTATTCATGGGATCTAAGTAACAAGAAGGTAATTCTAGCAAAGTCAGACAAGCTGAAAAACATGAGGTGCATAGAGAGGACAAAGATTATTTAAATGTAGTAAACACAGTGGATGTGAAAGTGGAGTTGCCAGATTTACCAAACAAAAATAAAGTCAACCGGTTAAGTTTAAATGACAGATAAACCATGAAATTTTTACTATGAGAGTTTTCCACGCAATACAGTATTTGAGAGATACCTGTACTTACATTAAAGAGTTACTCATTAGTTATCTGAAATTCAAAGTAGCCAAGTGCCCTGTAATTTACCTAGTGACTGTGCACTGAAAGGCAGCATGCAGCTGAGTATGGATGGAAGAGGGGCAAAGGTGTGGGACAAAGGGAGCCTATGCTGACAGAACTGGCTGAGATTAAACTTATTCACCAGGCAAAGGGGAATCATTCCAGGTTTCTGAGAAAAACATTGACCTGATTAGATTTGTGTTGCAGGAAGATTAATCTGGCTGAGAAATGTAAAACAAATTACAGTCATGAAGAACTGGAGGTAGCGATTCAGAGGAGCGAACCTGTAGGACAGAGGCATGGGGCAAATTTGAGAGACGTAACATCATCGGATTGGGCAATCTGAAGTATGTTAATAACATTAGCATATCTAGATCTGTAGAACTAACAAATATCTCTGAAAAAATAGGTACCATTGTCAATATTTCTGTTTAAAAGTAAATATTTGAAGTGCCTCTTGGATTATATCCCCCACATTTGCGTGACGTTTTCTCTAAAAGCTACGTAAATAGATTAGACTTCATCCTGAGTTCTTCCACTAAGCCCATGAAGCAGTTTTTCATCATGACAGTGAACCCAGAGCACACCCCTAAGAGGTATATGATGGATTAAGGCCAGCTTTGAATCATCAGTGAGAATGAAAAACAGGAAAATTGAAGACGGCAGGACACAGCAGGAAACCTCACCTTGTGGTTGCTTTTTTTTTTTTTTAATCAAGCATGGTGTTTATCTTTTGCCCCAGAATGCAATGTTTTCTATATGGGCATACTGGTATATGGCAACACACAGGTACCCTCCAGAAATATGCTAAGTCATGCATTATGCCTAATCTCCAGTCATCGCCACTGTATCATCTTGATACCTTGTATTACAGAAGACAAAAATGTCCTCAAAAATTCGTTGTTTAAAGGTGTTTAGCATATACCTACTGCACTCCAGAGCAAGGGTAAGCAAACCAAAGTTCATGGACCACATCTGGCCTTTCACTTGTTTTTATAAAGTTTTATCAGAACATAGCCATTGCATTTGTTTAACTTCTTCAAACCATCAGTATCAGAGAGGGCAGAAATGAGATCTTACGTCTAGAAAGACTGGTAAACTTTCCTAAGGAAACAGAAAGCAAATTTTCAAGACTTTGGGGGCCCAGCACAATTACTCTGTTATGCACTACAGAGAAAAAGCAACCACAGACATTTCGTAAATTGCCTTTTACATTTTAGTGACAAATGGGATATCAATCTGCAGCCATTATTCGTCACCAACTCATCTAAAACATAGACTATTTCTGGGTTATGACTCTAGAAAAAGGTAATAATAACTTCTCCAAGAACTAATCAAATTATCCCAGTATTTTTATTTCTCTCCAACAGAACTGATGCAGAACACATATTGACAACACATATTTTGTTTGCTTTTTACTTCTCTATTTGATGACTTATTTACCTTGGCTGATAAACTTTCAACACATCATAGTTACATCCTGAGCTGCTTTTATTCTATTTTGTTCTCATTCAAATATTTGTTTCATTGGTATGTCTTTTGCAAGAGAGAAATGAAAACAGTTTTCCTACATTTCTCAAATTCATTTGACTGGAGGAATTTTATACTGTTTTATTTTTATTTTGACATATACTTGGGTAAATTAAGTTCTTTGATTAAACTTAGATATAGATTCTGCTGCATGATGATCAATTGCTAGTAGCTGCAAAGGAAAATACACTTAGAAAGCACACTGAATTTATGTAATGTTACTGCTATGTGATATCTATTATTTGTGGAGCAATAATATGTTGGTAAGAATCCAGAGATGGAAATCATGGAAGTAATTTTATCAGAGAAATTTTAATATAAAGAATTATTAACTAGTACAAAGGGAATCAACATTTTACTAGTTCGAAGGTAAAAGAACAAAAAAGCATGCAATGAAAATAGGAGTGTGAAGACCCACTACTCATGGTGTTAAAGGTGCAGACCTAAGGAAGCAGCAGATCAGAGGAGCCTCCACTAAGGCTAAGGTTAGGAACTTAGTGGAGGGAGTGCACATGACCTATCACATGGCCAAGTTTGCAGAGTTGATTGCATACTGATGTTGACAAGCAAAAAACGAACTAGACAACACAGGACTGGCTAGAAAGTTCCTTTCTGGGTATCTGAGGAGATCGCTTGGAAACCGCCCACTGGAATCCTGGTGAAAGTACCTAGGAAGGCAGGAATTGGCCACTGTGCCCCAGGAGCAAGAGACAGGACCTTAGATCTGGAAAAGAGAGACCATGTTCTTGCAATATCCATCTAGTATCAGATTTGCCTATTTCATATAATCTATATGCCTGAGAATGATCCCTAAATCCTGAATTTACACTCTACTCTGCATTTCATGTCAGTATCATGCTGCAGTGTTAATGGAAAGTAAATGATTATTCCCAGAGTCTGACCCATTGCTTCTAAGTTTACATATTTGCTAATGCCTTTTCTTTTGACCTAAATCCCCAGCCCCTCAATATAAAACATTGAGTGGGTGAAATCCTTCCTATTCTTTAAGTTACAGTTCAAATACACTGCCTTTAGTGTCTGAAAATTTTCCTCTTGAACTGTTTTCTCTATTCTGGAACCCATGACTCATGTGGCAGGTTCTATTACAGGTTGAGGGTGAAGAAGACAGAACCCTCCAGAGAGAGATTATTTGGTGGTAGGTGAGACAGACAATGACTATAGTATAGTAACTAGGAGTAGGGCTCAAGACACCAGTGAGGAAATATGTCTAAACAAAGAGCAAATATCATTGCTAAATGCTACTGAGGAATACAGTAAGATAAAAACTGAGAACAGATTACAAAGCCTGGAAAATGCAGGTATACTTTAGAAATAAATTTTTCAGAATGATCAAAATAGAAGCCTCAGTGGAGTCAATCAAAGAGAGAATGACAGATGAGAAAGAGACAGTGAGTAGAGCTAACTTTTCAAACAAGGTAATTACTTAAGCAAAACTGGATGTTTCCTATATTTTGAGGTGGAGTGTTTCATAGCATGATTTTGTTTTTATGACAGTGATCTACAAAAGAAGGTAAACGCTGAGATGCAAAAGAGATGCCCTTGGATAGGAAAGAGAGATTGATAGCTAACATACAAATACCAAAACTTTGGATTAAAATGGGGCTAGTTCTATCACAAAAAAAGAGGATAAACAGGATTATCGACTCTTGGATACATGTATAGTTAGAGATATGCGGTGGAAAAATGAGGTGGCTTTTTCTGATCGATGCTATTTTTAAGTGAAATAAGATATAACAAATTAGAAAAGGGCCTTTGGAGTTTGGAGGTCAAAAAGGTATGAAAGAAACGTCTCAGAAAATACAGTGACTTTAGGAGAGTTGCCATAACTTATCAGTGTCATAGTGAGAATTTAACATGGACTAAAGAGCATGATTGGGGATTTTTCCCAGTCACACTCTAATGCTTGGGAACAAAGGTAAAATATCTGGAGAACTCTGTTGAATGAACATAGAGGTTCTCCACAAAAAAGTATATCAGAATAAAAAAAGGAAAAGGAGTTGAGATTTTTTTAGAATAGCTGTAGTAAAGCAGCGTGAATTCTAAGCTGAAGTGAAGGTTACTGCAAAAGATGCTGAGTAAAAGAAGTTTTGATGAGGTGAAAGAATGGCTGAAAATGGAATACTGGAATAGGACAGTTAATTCCTGATGATAAGGACCAAAATAATGATGATGGAAGTAGGTACCTGTCAAGGGACAGAGAAAAAGATTTGTATGTGCAATATCCAGTGAAATCTTGTCTTGATTCTTTACACTTACATATTTCCAAGTACTATACAGAGTTATATATTTGTATTGCCCCAATTTTTTCAGGTTTTCACACCCTGAATGTCTCAAGAATAATTTTATACATCTTAGAAACAGAAATAAATACCTAACAGTAGAATTTTTAAGTAATTCGGTCCACATAAGTATTTACATATCAATAATCCAGCAGTTTGAAAAATACACACAAATGGAAAAAAATATTAGACTAACTGAATAGATGCATAAATGACCATGATAAAGAGAGGGGCTCTCTCTTGGGGAAAATGATCTCTCAACTGTCTTAGAGACGAGACAACATACTGGTGATAACCTCTATCTCTTAGTATATACACCAAAACCTGGGTAGCTAAGTTTCCAGTCCAGGAATTCATCCTATATGGAGTGTCCACATAGACACTGGCATCTGGTAGTTGCTATGTTTGTCAGTTTTCCGCTTGGGATATGTGTCACAGAAAAGAACAGCGTTCAAGAAAGGAATGTGAATTCATTCATGTAGAAGGAGTTTTCACTAGTTCTGGTTTCTTTTTCCTACTGGTAACAGTGATAATAGCAATTATAATAGTTGTGAGATCATTATCATTGAATCATTATGATCTTCCCTCTCTCCAACAAAACCAATCAATTACCAAGCTCGATATGTATTTACTCTTTATTACTGTCTCCTAATTGAGTTCTGTATTTTCAGCCTCTTTCTAATGTTATATTAGTCATTCCTAAATAGACACAACACTCTTCGAAATCCTTTAGGATAATACCTCACTATACTATCTTACTCACATTTAATTTAAGAACTTTAATCCAAAAACTCCTTGTCTTTTTACTTTAAAACCTTCATATAGTTGTCTAATTTCCTTTTCTAGGGTCATCTCTATGCTTTCTTGCGTAGATAATTTTGGATGACTCCTTCCTGTACCCATGTCACAATTTTCTCATTTCTTGAGTACCAATCTCAAATACTGTCTTTTTCATGAAAACTTTCCTGCTGCTCCATTAAATAAATACAAATTCATTCCTCATGCTGATCTCCAACATCTCATATAACCCTAGGGGCAATTACCATGATCCACAGTACTATCTTCCATTGTCTACTGTCTTGAGAAAACACCACCGAAGCACCTTGTAGGCCAGGACTGTGTCTTAGGGCACTAGTATAATGCAGGAGATGATGTATTAAATCAGATGCTTGGGTCTGCAGTTTAGCTGCTGTACCTGCTACAAGGTCCCTCCAGGACTTAATTTCTGATTCGGTGAAATACAGATAATAACAGCTTCACACATAGTGACTAACACAGTGCTTAGCTCCAAGTGTCAGATAAATTATTTCTTCCATTTCTTTACATCTTTAGATCCTTCCTAGCCCGTAACACGAAAAATGTTCAACATTTTTCATTCATTTGCATGGAAAAATAGGCCATAATAAAAGCTGTCATACTGGGAACTCAGAGTAATCAGCTGAGCAATCCTATCTGAATCTTTAGTATAGAAAAATCTTTAGAGAACTTCAAAATTTCCAAATCTAAGTTTTTTTCATGTGGTAAATAAAATATACATGAAACTAGTGCTCTCAACATCTCAACAGCTGGAAAGAGGAAGAAGAGGAGGAGGAGAAGGGAGGGAGGGAGAAAAAGAAAGAGAAGGAAAGGGAGGGGGCTATAGGGGAGAAGAGAGGGGGTAGAAGAGAGGAAGTCACTTATTTAATACATAAATTCCAAATCAGACAATTATAATTTTGTTATTTTTAGTCTATGCAGGTTGCAAGTTAGAGAAACATTAGTTTTTCTTTGCCCCATACTAACTTTTATAACTCTTTTTTAGTTTTATTTGTCCCTTTCATTTTGCATTATCTCAAAAATCCAATGCAATTACTACTATGATATAGAAAGTAATTTGTGTGCAAGGCCGTGAACTCAATCCGTAGCACCAAAAAAAAAGAAGAAAAAAGAAAAAGAAAAGATACAGATGAAATTTATTTATTTATTAATTTTTTTTTTTTTTTTTTTTGTGGCGCCAGGGATTGAACTCAGGCCCTTTGCTTACAAGGCAAGCACTCTAATCACTGAGCTAAATCCCCAGCCCCCAGATGAAATTTAATTTGTCCTTTCACTTAAAAATATAACATCATTTAAGCCATCTTAGTTGACTTTAATTAAAAAAGAATTAAATCCTAAAAATTATCCATAAATTTAATTTGTTTTAATAATAAATGAATGAAGATTGGGTTAAATGTTCTACCTTAATATAATCCCTGAGGAATAAATACATATTTGTCAATAATTCTTCAGGCAAAATGAATACTTTCACATTGATATATCTATCTTTTTTAAATGTAACTATTCATATATTAGATTTGCTTCATGTGGGATAAATCTGCAATCTCATTCCTACTTGAAATTCATTTCCATGGTGAAAAAATATATATCGATTTTGAGAAAATAAAAACCATATTTACTGAAACAAATACTAAGATGAACTATACCTTAATAAATTTAAATTTTTAATAAATTTGGCACACAGTTTCTCATATTCATTTAGAAAAGCCTTGTTTGAACACAGAAAAGAAATATAACCCTAATAAATCTCAGACACAAGTTGCTAACCTGTTGAATATAATTTTGTAGACTTCTTGAACATAAAGAGACTATTGACTGTTACTTCTTCAAAGAGATTTATGTAAATAAGGGATGCTGGTGTGCACTGTGATATACAAGGCATTGCTCAATCTGCTGCTTTAGAAGTTACAATGATGAAAAACTCACAATGACATTTCCCTTCATATAAATGCACATCTAGAAACAAAGATTTTATCTTCAAGATCACAGAGTATTTGAACTAATAGGACCACAAAAATGACTCATTTTAGTCTTTTTACACTTCCAAATGTTGAGACTAAGAAAGGCACTCACTGACTTAGCTGAGATCACAGGGACGTCAGTATCCACACCACAGAGAACGTACACGAAACAGAAATCCCAGAGGGGTACAAATCCAAAATCTAAATTATAGTTTAGTCAAAGCATTTCAGTATTATTATTTGTTTTCTTGTTATCATACAAAGGTCTTATTCTCCCCTCAAATAAAAAGCCAAGTTATTGCCTTTGGAGAAGTTTAAAAAGTAAATTAAAATAAATAATGAAAAGTCAAGAAAATACTACCTACAACTAAACATGTCATCTCTTCCTAGGAAAGAAAATTCCTAGGGCTCTCATAAGTATGTTTGATTGTGACAGTTGAAGAAGAGTTAATTGTCAATATTCTCTGCCCACCTGCCAACACATGAAATTGAAAAGTCAATATCCAGGGCTCAAATGTGCCAGTTATGTTTTTTGAAATCCCAATAGCTTTAATTACAGCCTGCTCTAGTTCTATAAAAGGTACTGAAATTGTGCCCATCCATCACAACTCAAATGCAACCATGAGACATGAGTGTCATTTTTTTAGTGCTTCTTTTTTCATTTTAGGCCTATGTATTATTCTCTCTGGAATCATTACAGACTTCTTTTCCTTTATTTTTCATATATATACATATACACACATGAATACACACACATGAATACACATAATTTATTCTTTATTAATCTTCCATAGGCAATTTATACCGTCATTGCTTGCACTCTCTACCAAAGATAATTTCCATTTGCCATCATTTTCTCATTTAATTTGTGACAATTAATTACTCAACACAAAATAAAGGCCAGCTGATGGAGAACAAGACCCTGGATCAAAGAAGTAGAACATACAGAAATTATATTTAGCTCAAAAAATAGACGGGTCTATGGTATTCTCCCCTAAACAAAAATGTCAATGTTAAAAACTAAAACCCTTATATTATTATTACTATCCTAAGGCAGCAGTTCTCAAATAGAGGCAGCTTGCAAACCCTGCCCCTCAACAGGATTTTGGCAACTTCTGAAGACATTGTTGATGGCTACAACTTGGGAGGTAAGGAACTGCTAATAGCAGCTATTAGGTAAACATCTTTACAACAGAGAATTCACTGGGCAAATATATAAGGCACCACAAGAAGATAAGTGGCTTGTGGAAGGACACACAGCTATTAAGTGGCAGAGCAGCCCTATACTCTAAGTAATATCCATATTATTTTCGTATTTCATTAGCTGTCACTCATCGCATGGAGAATTCTCTGATTCCCTTTTCTTCCCACCCACACAGTTAATAATAATTGTTCTGTCCTTCAAACTCCCAGAACTGCTGTATTTTACCTACAGCCTCATACCAGGCTTTCCTTGAGCACTTTCCAAGAGACAGCTCTATCAAGGATCCAAGCACATTGTGTAGGGGGAGAAACATGACTTTTGTGGTCAAACAGTATGTGGAAACATTAGGTGAAACTAAATTAAACTTTCTGCTTAAATTTCCCATAGACTGACAGCCACTATGAATTTAGAGGATGTTTACTTTAAGCAGTATAACTCAAATTAACTCAAGCAAGAAAAGGTCTTCTCTACACATTAGCTCATCAAATACTAATGTCATTATGACCAACCATAATTAAATATTAAGTAGTATATTGTTTTGTTATACATGTGTTTTCGCACCTCTTGAGTGACCTGCCCAGTACCTTGCTTCTAAACAAATAGGAAAACATTTATTGTCATTAGAATGACAAAATTAAAGTAGAAACTAAACTTGAAGAATCTCTGAGCAGACAAAACCAGAAACCAGTTAGCATTCATAAGTAAATAAAGCTTTCCTTGATTTACAAATATAAGTGAAATGCAACTTGGGCTATTATGAATTAAAGACAAATAGAATTTAAGATCAGCCAATTAGAAGCAGCCAATAAACATAATTATATACTTAGGGCTTTCCAATTGATAGATCAAATAAGGCAACTGTATAACTGTAAGCAAATGTTTTGTTTGCTTCACTTCTCTGTCTATCCCATAAAAACTTTCTGCCATGTCCCCTCTGTAAAACCACTTCTTGTTTGGAGCTGTCAAATTCATTAATTATTGTTCGTGCAAATAAATGCTTTAAAATTTAATATGCCTCACTTTGGTTTTCAAGAGTGTATGAAGCCCATATATTAAATCTTGGTCCCCAAGGTAACTATGAACCCTTAAGAGGTAGGGCGAACTTCCAGCCCTACTGGGTATTAGAAGTAACAGATGCTGAAGAAATAACACTGGAGGAAACAACCACAAATTGCATAAAAGAGAGTCCTACAACACAACTTCTAGAAATACCTTGAGTTCTAGTGCTCAAGTTTGGTACAAGTCAAGGCTGTCAATTCCACTTTTGAAATTGGGCAGAAAATTAATTGCTAGGTACTATATTATTCTATTTTTCATTACTATAATGAAATACTCTGGGTAGGGAAACTTTATACGGAAAAGAGTTTCATTTTGGATTATAATCCTGAAGGTATAAACTCAAGTTGCTGCAGCTGAGCCAGTCTTCTTGCAGGCAGAGTTCCAAGGTGGCAAAGGATATCACATTGCAAGAGACAGGGAGTGTGCACATACACGTGCCTGTCTGACCACTCCCTTTTCTTATAAAACCACCAGGATTCGGTCAGGTCCATTCTACTCTAATGAATTTATCTTATCTTAAATACTTCCAAGTGGCCCCAACCCTGAACATAACACTCAGATTAAGTTTCCACCCTCTTAATATCTCTCAATGGAAATTATATTTCAACACATGAAGACTTGATGGACACCCAAATTATAATCAAACCACAGCAGTATCCTAAGTTACATTCAATGCACATCAAAAGATTCTCACTTAAAGCTCAGAGTCTGTGAATGCAATTGATTACCAGAAAGACGTATGACATGTTAGTGTCATCTTTCCTACAACTATCCTTTAACTTGTCCTGAGCTACGTTAAGCACAGCCATAGACAACAACATAGAAAGAAAAAAAAAATAGAAAGGTAATTACTAGATCCTCAACCAGACAAAGCTTTGTAATTGTACAACTACTTCAGATGAGCCCCCACCTTTAAAACACTGCACCCAGGAATTCATTAAACAGTCAGTAGAGAACAGATTGAACCAGCATTCAGTGGTAGTCCTCCACCAGCACATCCAGAAAGTCACTACATTTAGGATCCTGTCTGACAAACCATCTACCCAGCAGATCTTTCCAGAACTCATCAGTAATTGTAAATGTTACCTTTTAGATGAAAGAAAAGGTCTGTCAGTTGTTATGTTGACAAATGTATCCGTGGTGATGTTTCACTGCCAAGAAAAGAGTTTGGAAGTGAGAAAATTTCACTATGTGCACATTTCCATTTTTAAAAATTAAATCATCAGAACCATTTCTCCAAAGCAGGTAGAGGCTAATCTTTAGCTGCTACCTGGATTGATTCCGTTATTTTTATTTTAATGGCATTGGTTTTTGTTTCACAATAAAATTTTAGTAAAATTAGCTAGTGGAGTTTTAGTTGCTGGCATTCAGCCAAAATATTTGTCAACAGGATTTCACTTCTTAGATACATTTGGAAGCTTTGAAATAGTTTTTTTTTTTTGTTTTCTGTTTTTTGTTTTTCACTTGAAACTCTCCAGAAAATGTCTGGAGGCATAAGTATTAGGTAGTCTCTCTTTCAAGATTCATTTTATATTGAACTTGAAATTCCCAGGACTCCTGTGGATACCAGAATATGCAAATACATGAGTATAACACTGCACGAATACATGGTTAAAGATTTCATTACTTAAAGAGAACACCAGATCTAATGAAAAGAAATGTGTTCTTTTTCCTAGGAAAAGGATAAAGACCAGAAACATGGAGATTTATTGAGTCTGGCAATGACAATAATACAGTACAATCCATTTAATTAAAATTCCAATTGTGCACTGTGTCTGTACCATTCCATGCTTTGTTACCTCACTACCTCAATTGGTAAAGTGTAGAAAGAGCATCCAGTTTTTCCCGTGAGAGCATGAATACATTTTCTCTGATAATGAAGTCCAATTTTCTTTTTTAAAAAAGAGTGTATGGTCCACTCCAATGAACAGAACTTAATGTGTGATTTTCTAACTGTGTAATCTTGGTTCTTTAACCTCTTAAAACTTCACATCTTTCATTTTGAAAATAAGAAAAATCCCTCACATAGCAAGGATCTCTTGCTCACATGTGAGCCCCATCACAGCCTTTATACCTTATAGACACTCAATAGAAATAAATATCTACTTTGCCTAGAGATATTCTAGTTTCCACTCAGTCTTCTACCTTATCGATCGCAATCACTACCATCATTACTGGCAGAAACATTCACATATCAGATACATCAGATATATATCCCTTACTGACTTGGTTCATAGGCTCAGAACTAATGGATCTCTTTGTATAAAAAATTTTAAATTCACAGATAAGAAAATACGAAGATCTGAGATGCTTTAGGTAAAAGTTCTGTAGCAAAACATAGATCTGTTCTCTAGTCTTGATTTCAGAAATAAATGGCTCCATGACATTTACTGTCATGTTATCTTTCGAGACTCAACCTCATAGTTAAAAAAAAAAAGACTGAAAATCTGTCTCAGTTTACAAAGAGCCAATAAAATACAGATATCTAGAAATCTACAGAACTACAAGGTAATCAGAGTCCTATACCTACAGAAATCCTCCAAGTAATTCTATTTTTATCGGCAAATACTTAAAGAAAAGAAATTTTCTTAGTGAATCATTGGTGACTGTGAGATATTCTTCATGGTAAGACTCACTATGTCAAAGGTCGAAAGGTAGGTAAATTCTGTCTGTGTGAAACCAGTGAGGCAATCAGAGAGTAAAAAAGTAGATCTCTGCACAACAGGTATATGAGAATAGCAAGGAGAACAATGAAGATCAGTACCCAAGGCCAAGTATATAATATGACATAGCATGGCATGACATACAGTTATATACACAGTCAGCATCCTTGTGAACATACAAAAGCATCTTGGGAAATAAGAATATTTAGTGAGAAGGAGGCCTGTTTGCCCTGAGAAAGGCACGCGCCACGGGTCCTCTGTCACTCCCCAGCCAATGTTTGAGCTACTGACTTCCACACTCCCTGTCAGCCTCCCGTCGGCACCCCTGACCTCCATCGGAAACTTTCCTGGCGAAGAGCATTAAGAAACGTGTGGGGATGGAAGAGTTCTGACAGATCAAGTGTATCAGAGAGAAGGGTCTGATTTTCGGCTTTATCTACCCAGTTCTAGAGAGGACTTTGCAGCCAGCCAGCCAGCCAGGTGAGAGAGAGGCCCCCGCAGCCGGACAAAGCCTGCAAAGCGATCCCGCCCTGCGACATCCGTTGCCAGGCGACAGAGAGATTTCCCCCTCCC